>CAUYRT010092200.1:0-84765 GCA_963574885.1 Lepilemur ruficaudatus | reverse complement strand
AGACACTCTATAAAAAAGACACCTGCACTCAAATGTTTATAGCAGCACAATTCACAATTGCAAAGTTGTGGAAACAACCCAAGTGCCCATCAATGCATGAGTGGATTAATAAAATGTGGTATATGTATACCATGGAGTACCATTCAGCTATAAGAAACAATGGTGATATAGCACCTCCTGTATTTTCCTGGATAGAGCTGAAACCCATTCTACTAAGTGAAGTATCCCAAGAATGGATAAACAAGCACCACATGTACTCAGCAGCAAATTGGTTTCACTGATCAACACCTAAGTGGACATATAGAAATAACATTTATTGGGTGTCGGGCAGATGGGAGGGGGGAGGAGGGGATGGGTGTATACATACATAATAGGTGCGATGTGCACCGTCTGAGGGATGGTCACATTTGAAGCTCTGACTTGATGGGGGAGCGGGGGCAAGAGCAATATATGTAACTTTAACATATGTACCCCCATAATATGCTGAAATAAAACAAATTAAAATTATGGATCATGAACATCAGCAAAAAGAGTAATATCCAAATATTTGCATGATACGTCATAAGCAACATATCCAAAATCAAATTCACCATCTGCCCTATATTGACATTCATATAGAAGGCCTTTCCCATCATATCTTTTTTTTTGTCTACATTACTATTTATATTTTAAAATCAATTCGAATATCATCTTCTCCAGAAAGATCTACCCAACTTCTCTAATCTGGGTTAGTGCTCTATTTTATGATATCACAGCACCCTGTATTTTCTTCTATGAGAGTTTGAAATGCATTACGTGGCTTTCTTTTTCCCCTAACCATCACTCAATTAAAGTTAGAGTTCTTTTAGAGCAAAGACTGCAATTCCAACCTTGGTATCCCCTGCAATATGTATAGTGTAGGTGAAATGGCGGTGTTATTTGACTTCTACTTACATTGCATTCACTGTCCTTTCTTTTGTTCTTCTATTAATGTCAACATTTTAGTTCCCGTTGGTTCCAGCTTAAGCACTTTACCAAAATTTAGATTAAATCAAGAAAAAAGTTTTTGACCAATGGCTGCTTAATGTGTCACTGAAAAGTAGCAACAAAGCAAAGCTTTTATCAGCCAGAAAACGTATTGTGTTTCCTTTGGGAAAGTAAACAAGACAGCGGGTACAGAAGCCTCACACAAAGGGGAGAAAGAAACTGAAGGATTTTAAGAGTAACACCTGTCAAATGGAGCAGTAATGTGTACTGTTTGACAAAATAGGCTGGTGACTGTCAAAATAAATAATAAACCTTCCAGCTCTGACTAATGACTGAACTACACTGGAAGACTTAAGGGAAGCATCCAGCAAAATACAAAATTGAAAGGAGAATTGGAACAGTCAGCACAGCCTCCTAGCAGCTAAATTTCAAGTAATTTTGGAAAAACATAAACCATTCACCAGGTTCCATGGCAGAGGGAAAATTTCCAAAAGCTCTTCTGATTGAGCATTCCGCTTTAGTTAGGAAATCACATCTCTTCTGATGGAGTGCCAAGAACTTGGTTTCTGCTTTTTCAATACAGAAAAAATCCTGCCGTGACTGTGACATTCTCTGTGCAGACTTTCAGGTGGCTGCCAATAATATCATCAGGGAAGAGCAGCTAGAGCTGGACCCCTTTGTACAGAGAGTGGAGAAAACTGCAGAAAAGGCATAGATCCGGGAAAGTCCATTCTTGAGACTTTTCTATTTCCATTTCTCCCTAATTCAGGTACCTTATTTTCTTTTCCCATAACTCCTTAGAAAACTCTCCTCTTTTTTTTTTTTAAACAGCAAGCAAGATTTTTTTTTTTTTTAACAGTATTACAAAGAAGACTGCCCAGTATCTGTTGATAATGTTATGACTCTTTCAGGGGGCACTTTTATTTAAATAAATCATTTTTGGACCCCAAATTTTTTGATAAATTCCTGCTCTGTAATTCAATAATACATCACAAGTGGAAGAATACATCATTAGTGGAAGAATTTTTAGCATCTCAAAAATACAGTTCTATAAAAGTCATCTTCAGATACTCTCCACTTATCTCTCAAGTTCAAAGTAGCAGAGGTGAGTACTGGTTTCTCCCTTTTCCAGACTCCTTTAATTGTGTCTTTGTTCCCATACTAAACTATCTCTGGACTCCCTAAGTCATAGTGAAAAAAGAGGAGGAGCAACACTAAACAAAATATCTGTTTCTAAGGTGGGACCATTTCTGGATATTATTTAGCATTCAGCTACATGGCTTGTTTTCTTATTTAATTTCATTAATTTATGTTCTTCCGTTATTTATTCTTTCTTCATCTGTCTTATGCATCTTATTTTATTGACTCTAGTTCCTCATATGTTTTTCATAAAGATTTGATTATTGTTATAAGTAAAGTATTTTAAGATGTGAAATAAGCAAAATATCAAATCTAAAAGCATACATTTAATATTTTTTTCTTTCTAACTGAAAAATATTTGCAAAATTTTTTATTTTTTTAAAAAGCCTAACCATTTTATTTATTTTAAGCATTATCTTAGAGAGTTATTCTGGTCTAAAAATTGCATTCTATGTTAATAGTCATACTTATTAAAGCAAAAAAATCAAGATTGATTTCTATATAATGATTATAGAATAAATATCTGAACTCAAGACTGTCCCAAACATAAGGGTAGCAAATCGTCATCTATACATATCATAAGTGAAATGATATTGGTTCCCTCAAACCATGACTAATAAATGGGTAGTAACCAGAATGCCTTCACTTCTTACCCAGTGTGATTTCAACATTCTAGGATGAGTTGACTCAATAACTCACTTGGTTGATCCATTCTGCTCTGATAGAGGGTTATCCAACCCAGTCACCCTCATGTCCAAGGAACCTCATACTTCTATAGCAATTATTCTGCTTGGCAGAACTCTCTTTTCTGAAGCCTTCTCTGCTTATTATTATTGCTGCCTCTGCAGGGTCAGTAATGTGTCTGCCAGTAAAGTGTTGTCTCCTTCCATTTCCTATTCCCATAACCACAAGGAGTAGAAGCAGTTCCCTTGTTGAGTAAAGAGCATGAGTCCATTAATAACCACACTAGTCTAGCAGCCAAATCCCTTGTTGATGCTCTGGTCATTTTTAACTTGGACTACTGTAACCACAAACTGCGCTGTCTCCAAGGCTTTATTCCTGTCTCCAGCTTAAAATGACATGCACTCTGCAGTTCAAATCATTTTCTAGATGCATTTAAGTTATGCCCATGGGAAGGAGGAGCCTGAGCTTAGTAACGTTACATCCAAGAAGTGTGGTGTGGAATGTGGAGACATGTGTCTAAAGAAAGCGTTTAAATACACTATATGGTGGCAGAGACCCAGCTTAGTAGGTTTTTGCACTCCAAAAATCAAGAAGTCTCAAGATATCATTACAATTTTAATGTCTACCTTTGACAAATTGTAAGGATTTGCTCTGCCTGTGTCCCACCTTATTACAAACTACTTGAAAATATCTTGTGTAATTTTGCAAGCTCAAAAGTCACTGGAGAGTACTGTCATGCTGTTGTTTACTAACTTCTACTTTGATGGAGCCAAATCAGCAAAGAGAATTTTTAAGAAGCTCCTTGAGCAATAGGTACACTGTCTACCAAAATCTGCAGATAGGAAAAAAAAAGGAGCAAAAGAGAGAGGAATGTGAGATGGTGATAGAAAAAGAGCAATTGTCTGCTACCTGTGGAAACTCTGTTAAATTTCCTGGCATTGAGACATTTCGTGACTTAAATTTTGGAATTACTATAGTCCTGTATGAAAGAGTTAATTCATTACCAAAAGGTGAGCCATTTCCTGTCTACTCAATTGTAGAATCAGACTAAGTACTATTTTATCAAAGGAACACTGGCTGTCACCCAACGTTACTCATTTTCAGAACAATTATGATTTACTTTAGACGTAAGGCTGATGGATCTTTATTTCCAGATTTCATTTTGGCAACTTTGAGCCTTACCTCATATGTAAGATTATTACTGAAAACAGCACTTCTCTAAATTGTCTTTCTTCATTCTTTTGGTTTCTACCTAAAAAAAAAAAAAATACAATTAATTACATTCAAGTTAGTTAGCCTATGTGACTGCCAATACTAGCTCAACTATTATTTGCATATAATCTTACACAGATGTGGAACCATTAGGGATCTGAATGACTGTGTGCTTTTACACATCTTTTAGCTAAATTAAAAATCCAAAAGCTAAATCTTGTTTTCCGGGACAGCATGTGAATTTGACATTTCCTGGCGGCTATTAGAACCATAAACCAATGAATAGACTATATTCATTCATTTAAGTGGTTTGCGACTGTGAAAGACTAAATATTTACAATGTCTTTTATCCTTGGATACAATATAGTGATTTCATCATTTTAATAGCCCTTTACTCAAATGTGGTTGCATCCCAGTTAGATTTTAGAGACATGCATTCCAAATAGTTTGGGTCTCTTTCATCATTTCAATAACTCCCAAGAATGAAAGAAAACACATAACGAAAGTTCAAGGCATTGAATTATGACTTTAGTTTCAATTTATGTTTTCTTTCCTGAATCTTGCACTATTTACCAAACTTTGCTCTAAATGTTCTGATAACAAGAGATATTTGTACAAACAGAGTTGGTCAGTGGAAGGGCACTATCAGATTCCAAGCATCTACTTGTAAATGTGAGGCTATACATAAGTAGGGATTGGGCAACTTAACATGAATGAACCAAGACATAACCACAGCAACCCCTACAGAAGCAATTGAAGCAATATGCCACACTGAAAGCTGTGGGAATAGCATTGTTGTATATATAAAAACACAGATTATCCTATAAAAACAAATACCTAGCTATTCGCTTTGCCTTTTAGAGAGTCCTAAAAAATGTCTGAATGTTCTTCCTCTCATTTCGGAATAAAAAATAGGTTTGCATATTTGGTTAATATCATTCTCCCACCCCCACCTTCATGTAGGATGACAACTACATCTGGTTTGTCTTTAACATAGTATTTTGAATAGAAGAAAAATAAAAATATTGACATAGACATTATCAAAATAAATTTATATTTAGCCCCCTTAAGGTGCACAAAGGATACGATCTATTAGAACTTTTGTACCAAGACTTTTGGAATGCTCAATTCATAGTAGTTGGCCCCAGTGATTATTCCATAAATATCATTATCCTAAAGCACCTATCTAAAATGTAGTATAATAAATTGGTTGGATCATCTGTCAAGCCATAGTTTATAGCATGATGAGTTTGGATGCAAAATGAAAGAAATAAAGGCTAAGAAATTTTTTGTCTTGTAATATACTAATCCTTATGAATGTTCAAAGAAAGTCAGATGCAAAGGGATAATTTCTCTTTCTACTACACAGGGAAGAAATATATTTATATACACTTATATGCACACACACCATTTAATGTACTGTTTACAAATAACAAAGACTATGATATACTATTAATAGAAAGACATGAAGATATAAGTAAAACAAAATGAATATTTAAAACAAAATTAAAACTCTCAAATATTTATTGGCTTCAAAAATTTTCTAGTCTATTATAGAAGAACAAAATCTCTTCTGCAATACTTTACAAACTTACTGAAAGTTAAAATGAATCAATGTGCTTGAAAGAACTATGAAAATCAAAATCAACAGTTAACGAGAAGATAACATTAACTGAGTTGGTGTCAGCAAATTAGAAAATATGAACAAGATCCTAGACCCTATATCTACCTTTTAAGAGCTCTCAGAGTATTGAAAGAACCAGATACATAAAACTACATGAGACAAGCAATGTTTGGCTGCCTTGGAACTCCCTGGAAAACTCACAAAGGGGTAATATTTAGACTTGATATTGGATGTAAAGTAACGTCTCTTGAAGTGGAAGAAAAAAAGAACAGTTTTGCAAATAGAGTGAACAATATATACATATACAAATAAGCATGAAAAATCACAAACCATTCATCAAGCTTGGGGCTGAGATGGGGAAATGGGAAGGTGATGAGGAAGAGTTGGCTGAAGAAAAAATTTCGTAGATTAGCATTGTTTATGTGCTAATCTGATGAGTCAAAATTTTAGTGCCTAATTGATGAAAAGCTCTTTGATATTTATACAGTGAAAACTTTATAGCATGATGTATATTTTTGAAAAAAATTAATATTAAGTCAGTAGTGTGGCCCTGTTGTAGAACGGATTAGCAGCCAAAGAGAACAGAGATCAAGAAAAATTACTCCGAGGTCATCACAATTATCCAGGTTGAAAAAATTAACAACGCACGTTAATTCATCTGTCTTGAAAAAGGTGAAGAAGGGATGAGTTTGCAGTGAAATTAATAATTTTAGTAACCATTTAAACATGAGGAGAATATTATTCAATGTTCTCCAAAAAAAAAGAATGAATGACATATATAGAGAGGTAAGTATATGAGGAGATTTATTATACAAATTGGCTCAAGTGATTATAGAGACTAAAAAGACCCACAATATTGTATCTGCAAGCTGGAGACCCAAGAAAGCCAGTGGTATAATTCAGTTTGAGTCCAAAAACCTGAACCAGAGGAGCCAGTGGTGTAACTCCCAGTCTGGGGTAGAAATAAGAAGTAGGTGAGGGTGGGGGATAGGCCACTGATACAAGTCCCAGAGTCCAAAGGCTTGAGAACCAGGAGCTCTGACGTCTGAGGGCCAAAGAAGATGGCTGTCTCTGCAGAGAGAGAGAGAGAGAGAGAGAGAGAGAGAGAGAGAATGTGCCCTTTTTATTCTATTTGGACACCCGATGGATTAGAAGATGCCTGCCCACATTATTCAAATGCTGATCTCTTCTAGAAACACCCTTATAGGCACAGCCAGAAATAATGTTACTAGCTCTCTGGGCATTTCTTCGCCTAGTCAAGTTAATACATAAAATTAACCACCACAGGGCAAGCCCTTGTCAATTTGGCACTCATATGCATTCCCATAAACCATACTTAATCATAAAATAAAGACAAAATATCAAAGCCACAATTCCACTGAACATGATAAAACTATCTTGAGTATAGCTGGAAACATATTATACTAATCCCTTCCCCAGAAGAGGAGGTAAGGTCTTTGACTGACGTTTACTGCTCTCCTGATAGCCCAATTACTCAAATACTATTATGCAAAATTAACAATGCTTAAATGGTGATATAAAGTCAATACATCTTATATTACATGATAAGGCAACAAAAGAGGAAGGACAACAAAGATATCTCTGCGCTCTCTCTCTCTCTCTCTCTCTCTCCACACACACACACACACACACACACACACACAATGTTTATATATACACACAAATGTATAAATGACAAAATAAGAAGGAAATACTCACAAAAATTATAGTTCCCTTTTCTGTAACTGGTCACATGATAGTAGCTGCTGTTTATAACTACTTTCTACTGCTTATTCTGAATTTCCTTGCCTTAAGCAAGAACTTCAGCTGGTCATGATTCTCTACCTGATGGGCTGACCCAAACCCTCACTCCTGAAAGGTCTGGGCCATTTTTACTCCTGTGTGAATTAGGTTGTTGTGGTTTCCCATTGACTTTAATCACAGGGCATGATAATACTAAGAGATGTCCTACGAAATCTCCTATATTCCAGATATACTCTTTTTTATATGCATTGTGGAGCAGTAGTCCTTTTCCCCTTGGTAGTCAGGATCAATAACCCCAGCCAACAACATAACTTATTTCTTGGCCTGTTGAATCAAAGGTATGAGGAGCATAAAGTTGCCAGGTGGCAGACTTAACTTCTGGTTCAAAGGATTTATTGTTGTGTCTCCTGGTAAAAGCATTCCTTTCTCTGAAACTAACACCTCTAAGCCATCAGAGCATAAAACCGAAGAAATGGGGAGCAAAATTTTGCTACTGTGTCACTAAGTATGATGGTGAGTGATGCTACTCCATTTCCACCTCTTGATTCCTGGACCCATTAATCCTGGCTATCAGAGAAAGAGCACCTATACTGGACACTGATTCAGAGCATATAGAGCCACCTGGAGAATTTTGTTCCAGCCCTGCAAGGTATTGTCCTTCAGCTGGCCCTGTAAATTGAGTTTTGAAAAGGCCATTCCACCATTCTATCAAGACAGATGATTCAGGATGGTGGGAAACATGGCAAGATCAATGAATTCCATGAGCATGGGCCCATTGATGTACTTCTTTGGCTATGAAGCGAGTTTATTCGTCAGAAGCAATGCTATGTGGAATACAGTAATGAGAGATCAAGAAAAATTACTAGAAGGTTATTACAATTATCCAGAATGAAAAGATTAACAACTTTTGTTAATTTTGTTGCCCTAGAAAAGGTAAAGAAATAGTAATGAGTTTGAAAGAGAGAGATGTGGTAGAATTAATAATATATCCCCATTTAAAGATTGGGAAGTAAAGGTAAGGTAATGACATGTTTGTGTATTAAGGATGTTTAGTATATGAAATGGGTATAATTCTCTAAGAATGTGCTTAAATCTCTGCCAGTATGTAAAATATCAACTGCTCTAGTGTGGTTCTCAGAGATGTTTATCCCCTATTTAATCCTCTTCCCCACAATATATAAAGGATTTTTAAAAGGCATAGAGAAGATGTAAGCTGACAATTCATTTCATTCAGTAATTTATGAGATGGATATGGAAGATTTAGGAAAAATTCCACTGCGCCTATCCCTTATTGTCATGCTCTAATTTGGAAGGCGATTTTGGCAAGGATCTTTTTTACATGATTGGTGGAGGGGCCATTAATCTCCATGACATGCATCTCCCTTTTCACCCAGTTCACTGATACACTTTGCTCAAGGGTGCAAATGTTCATGGTAAAAACTTACTTAACTCATCTCTTTGCATCTCCATGTTGAATGCATGACCTTAAAATTCCTGTGTCATTACTGTCTGAACATCTCACAGTGTAACCTCCAAAGAAGCAGGAATCGAGCCTAATTAATTTCCATTTATAACACTCAGCACTACCTCCTAAAAATGTGGACATATAATAAATGTTTTGGTGATAATGGAATAATTTATCTTTCCTAGGGTGCATCCCTTTCAACTGAACCAAGAAAAGCATACATTGTACTGGTTTAGGGAGGATAAATGTAATTCCATGACAATTAAAAATGATAGAAGGAGTAAAAACCCATTTATCTGTCTAATGACTATCCTTCAGTGGTGAAGATTTGATAATTCTAGGAGATGTGTTAGTGAAAGAGATTTTTATTTTAATGTATTTTAAAAATTCAGGGGAGTCTTATTACTTCAGTTAACTCAGTAGTGTCAAGCCATTTGAGGAAACCTTGGTGAACTGAAGAAAAGGACATGATGTGTATTTTCACTTTAGAACAAAAAAAAGTGATATTTGTCCTATTTAAATTAGTTTCAATTTTGTTTATATTGTTTCCAGTATGATGCACAAATCATAAAATTTAAGTCGTGTATATTAATACGTACACACACACCCCACCATGACATAGTATGTATGTGCATAGCTTCATGTTTAAAAATAATTATTATTCTGTCTTTTATTACTTGAACATATTATTATTGTATTTAATTTTCTGAATATAAAAGCTGCTTAACAAATGGAATGGGTACATGGATTAATTAAAATAAGGTTTATTGATGTAACCTTAAGAATTAGGCTGTTTTTATTGATGCAGTAGTTTGTGTATGGGTTTGTGTTTTGTTTTATTTTAATTTTTAAACCACTTTATTGAAAGATCTTATGGACATACAAAAAGCTATGTATATTTAATGTATACAATTTGGTGAGTTTGAAAATAAGTGTACACCTATGAAACTATCGCTACAATCTATGCCATAAACATATCCATCACCTCAAAATTTTCTTCTCACCCTGTTTACTTGTTATTGTTATTATTGCTATTATCATTATTATTTTGTGATAAGAACGCTTAGCATGAGATCTACTTTCCTGGCAAAATTTTAAGCATATAACAAAGTATTATTAGCTATAGGCACTATATAGTACAGTAGCTCTCTCGGACTTATTCTTCCTGCATAATTGAAGCCTTGTACCCTTTCACTAATACCTCTGAGTTTCCCCAGGAGAGGGGAATGTTACAACCACTGTGGAAAGCAGGGTGGAGGTTCCTCAGAAAACTAAAAATAGAACTGCCAGCAATGATCCAGCAATCCCAATTCTGGGTATATATCCAAAGGAATTGAAATCGGGATCTTGAAGAATTATTTGTAAACACATGTTCATAGCAGCATTATTCACAATAGCTAAGACATGGAAGCAACCTAAATGGCCATCAACAGATGAGTGAATAAAGAAATGTGGTACATACATACAATGGAATAGTATTCAACCTTTAAAAATAAGAAAACCCTGCCACTTGCAATGAAATGGATGAACCTGGAGGATGTTATGCTAAATGAAATAAGCCAGACGTGGACAAATACTGCAGGATATCACTTGGATGTGTTATATTTTAGTACCAACACAAACTAAACCATGCAGTGTCTAGATACCACTTGCTGGAAACTTAGCTTCTGGGTTAAGACTTCTAATAGCACATAGTACTATGAGGTCTGAATAAAGAAAGAAATCTAAAAGTGAAGCAAAAGGTTATTTCTCATTCTTACTAATACACATTTCACAAATCTATTTAGGTTAATATATCAAACAACAGGAAAATTGAAAGTACAGTAACTCCACAACCTAGGCCATTGAATAATTTCTTCTTCTTTAGTTCCCAGAGCAAAGGAAGTTGCATTGGTTATTTCAATGACTTAGAAAAAGCAATATTTGCATATTTTCAAATAAGCCTTTAAAAGTACATTATTTCAAGTCAAGCCTATTAAGGTTACTATTGTGATTGTACTATTAATTTATTTATTACTAACATATAATACAAATTCAATTACTTTTTCTTGCAGCTATTGTGGTAGATGGTGAGTTCCAGAAAAGAAACAATATACCTAAGTCACTAGTTTTTAGTATTTATTAGAAATAGGATATTTAGAATTTCACTTATAGAATTTTAAATCACGGAGTTGATTTTTTACATACCACTGAAATACTTATTGAAGGGACGGACACGTTCTTATTTTTATAAAATGTAGTTCTCATTTTATCATTTATATTTATGTTCCAGTAAACTTACTTTCTGCTTTGATTTAATTTTATTCACTGAAAAATTGCCTCTGACCTGTTTTGCATTTCCCTACCCCTCCAGATCTGTCTTTACATGTTTCAAAACAAGCAGATTTACTCTGGTGCTGTTAGCAGTTTCTGCAACGAGAGAAAGTTATATTTTTTTCCTGTGGCTCCTTTGCAAAGGTTTAAGAGAAACTGAGCTACATTCAGTTCAAACTGACATTTCTGTCCAGTTAAGTTACTTAGCTATTTATTTTAAACTTTAATCTCTGTGCCTAAAAATAAATAACATTTGCTAGTTTATATGGATATTTTGAGACAAATGTTACTATTCCTGATAGTATTTCATTGAGTTAACTTTTTTATTTACATACTTGATTTTTAAAGGTTTTCTGCATTCATAACTAGATTTATTAGGTCTTCAAGCTAAATGACTTCAAAAGTATGTATATCCAGTGTTATATTGCTAATCAATAGAAAAACAGCACTCAAAACATAAAATTTAGTTTTTCCCACCAGGGGTCCTCTTTGAACCTAAGTGTTGCCATTCCACCACCTCTGACAGATAATTTGAATTGAAGATAGGATCAAAAGACTTGAACTTTAATGCCTTAAAACTCATCCTTATTCATACCTACTATGTTTCTATGTAGGTAATGCAAATGTTACTATAATAAAATTAATAATAATGATGACAGCAACAGCAATAACAAAAGTTCATCAAGTGCTTTTGTGTGTCAGGCATCGTGGTAAGACTTGCATCAGTAAGGATAAGATAGGTTATACTATGGTAAAAAGATCTCTAAATTTCAGGCTAATGTCCACTGTGGACCCACATGAAGTCCTAAGCTTCTCAATAAATGTTTCCATAATAATTCCAGCAACTAAAGAAGACATGGCAAATCTTAAACTTGTTCTTAAAGCTTCTGTGTGCAACTCCTTTCTATTGAATTTTCAGGGGCTAAAGTAAGTGACAAGGCCATACATTAACTCCAAGGAGAGTAGAAAGTACAATCCTACCATAGAGCAAGAAGAAAGAACAGAAATGTTTGCACTGAACTATTAATTTGAAGAACTTCTTCAGTTCTCAAATCAGCTTCTTTAATAAGCACTAGGACTTTCTACCATCTCTATCAGGCTGTATTTCCTTACCTTGTTTTATTTTTTTGAGACTTCTTGTAAGTATACTAAGTTACGTTGTTTATTTTGGAGATATGGACATGGACATAGAAAATATGGATACATGCGTATTTAGAATGTACACACATGATGGTAAAGATATTGTACAACTTTTTTTTCCTGCCTACCCTATACTTTCCTTTTCTTTCTCCCTCCCTCCCTCTCTCTCTCTCTCCTTCTTTCCTTCCTTTATCTCCCTTTCTCTCTTTCTTTTCTTTCTTTTCTTCTCCTTCTCTCTTTCTTTCTTTCTCTCTCTTTCCCTTTCTCTTAACTCTATTGCCAATACTTACATTAGTAACTGGCCTATATTAGGCACATAATAAATATTCCCCACATGAATGAATGAATTATATCCATTTTGTAAATAAGGGAACTAAATAGAGGCGTTAAGTAAATTCACTGAGATGAGATAGCTATGAAACAGCAGAGTTGTGATTCAGAGCCTAAGGTTTAAGCACCCAGCTATATAGCTACTGTGCTTGATCATTATATAGGCTAGTGGGAAAGACATATATGTAATTATGAGGCAGCATGAAAAATACTATAACAGAAACATATATAAATCACTATGGAAACACAGAGGGAGTAAACACTATCACAGGTTTGAAGAAGCGTGATAGGATTTTGAGTGAGGTCTTGAACATACGTTTACTAATTTGTTTGGAATTACCTTTTCAACTTTTTTCTGTAAGCAAGCCATGTACTTAACTTCTAAGGGTAAAAAAATATCCAAGATAAGAAATGTCTTTTGCACCTCTAGTTCTTGTAATCCCAGGAGATACATGCATTCATACATACACAAACAAAATCACTCCTAAGTGAGAGACTGACAGTGTTATCTGAAGCTTCTGGATGGGTACCTGGGGGTAGGCAAGAACAGCTTTCACTTGGGTCGAGTGAGCATGTTGACAGACCACAGGCGGCAGGAAGGTTTTTGGGAGCTATTGAGTCCAAACATTGGGCCAACACGTGAGCATGACAGGAGGACGAAGCAGGGCTTGGGACTCTGCCATGTCCCTTCTTTGCTCTTTACTAAAGCATCACCTGATAATATTCTTCACCTTGCTTTGTAAGCAGAGTCAAAAAACCAAAGACCAAAAAACAAAAGCAAACAAACAAAAAACCCGGCTTGTCATAAGACAGGCTTATGGCAAGAAGCCAGCAAGAAAATATTTAAACTATCACAGTCTCCAGAAGGCTGCGAAGTTTGACTCTTTCTCAATAAGTTGGGAAAGTATCATACTTATCAATAGTATTAATATATATTGATTACCTATTGAATTCAGGACATTTTTGCTAGATTTGGGGTGAGGGACAGTGGAAGATTCATGAATAATAGATAATGGTACATTTAGACATTGGCAATAAGAGGAAGGAGAGATGCCCATTGGAGAGGGAACACTGGGATGAGACCAAGAAAGAAATGAGCAGCACATTCCAAATGGACAAGAGGAGGAGTTAAAGTGAGGAGTTATATCATTGAGGATTATGCTTTGCTGTCTATAACAGAAACCCCAAAGTAACAGTGTCTTTAAAAGAGATAGATTTTATTTATCTCTTACTAAAAAGTCTATAAATATTCAACACAAAATGATATGATATCTTCCCAGGGTCCTCTTTTTGGTCTGTTATTTATTCTGGGGGAAAATGATTGAATACTCATAGTGGTAATGGTTGCAAGTTGAACCGTACTGTTTAGTGGTATGGGAAGGTAACAAGCAACAGGTGAGGATGATGAAGGTTCCAAGGACTAGTAAAAGGGGAAGCCAACACTATCTTTAGGCTTAAGGACGTGAGAAGGAGAGGCTGTTATGAGAGCTTAGAGCTGTGGCCATACAAAAAGCAACAAACCTGTAGCTTTAAAGAGAGTAACACCACCACTGCTAAACTTCAGTTCAGCAGAGAGAAAGTAAAGGGGATGAATAAATAATCAGTCTCCTACTGCCCTCCATTTCATTATGTCCCATTGGCCAAATACAATTAGAAGCTACAGAGCAAGGTTTCCCAAGGGATACTTTTAGCTTTTCAGGGCATAAAACAGGATGACGAAGAATGGAAAAAATGACTGAGAAGAATAAAAATGGAATAATCATTTAACTCCTTTTATCTCTCATTGCCTCTTCTTGCCTTTGTTCCATTTTGGTCATGTTAGGACACAAAATTACTTGGTGTCTCATATTTAGGCATTCAGAATTTACCAGGACTCAGTTGTAAGCCATGAGTTGCTTTTCAAATGGCAACATAGGACATAATTTAATTCGAAACCCACGGAATCTGTGTGGATATTCTCATGTTTGAACTTAACAGAGACCCAGCCAAGCAGCTCTATCTGCCTCAGTTTCTTTCAGGACTATTTTATTCTGGTTCCTAAAGTTCATATGTCAGGAAAGTTTATACTGCTTCCTAGATCTGCTTCATAGCCTTCTCTTGCTCTGGGCACAACTCAAAAATTCAGCCTTGAATGCTACCTCATAAATATATCAAAACAATGTGCCTAAATATTTTACGTATCTGCTCTAAAGTCTAAATCAGACATTATGCTTATTTCTTTTTGAAGGGTAGTGAAAAATGAAGCACACTGTCTTCCACTTTAAGGAGGTATCCCCACCCATGAACTTCCTAAGGGATTCCTAGAAACACCATGGATTTTTCAGGCCTGTATCTGTCTTACTAAATCAACCATGGTGCTTTCTACTTCCTTCTTACCTGCTTCATCTACTTCCTTCTTACCTGCTTCAATTAGCACAATGTAATGAATTAGCATGTAGTCTATGGAATGCCAAAAACAAATGAAGAAGGTTCCTCCATACTAGGTTATGACAGAGATCAAAATAGTAAACATAGACCTGAGATAAGATGGTAAATAGTGTTACTGTCCCTGATGCATGAAGAAAGACTATTTCTGGTTGTATCAATTGGCTGGCAGTTAAGGACTGTTTTCTAGGGTAATAGCATACTAGAGGCCAAGACATCTGTTTATTTGCTCCAGTAAAGATATCATACTATGTCCAGAACAACAGATACAATTGTATTATCTGATTAAGGTTATTATAACCATAGTCATTCTCTAAGATCCTTCTAACAGGAAGGTTAGAAGAAACAGAAAAGTTAAATGGGGATAAAATAATTAAATTGATTTAAAATTAGATAAAAAATATCCACTCCACTATCTGTTGTGTCCTGAATGGTAGCACTAATCTCTGCTATACCCACCAAGATTGTAGTATTGTTTTTGATTTAGTAACTTAGGAAAGGGTACCATGAGAGAAAATTATATGGGACATTTCTACAATAATAACCCTCATAGCATAGGGCAAAGAACCAATGAGAGGACTCTGTCATTTACTAAGCATGCATATTTTCTCCAAATATTCCAAGACTAGGAAAATAGAAAAAAATAATTTCTGCCAATTTAATATAAGATTGACTTTGTCAAGACTTTATTTCCTCTCTCACCTGATCTTCATTAGTCCCTAATTGGACTACTGGATCACATGATTTCACTTAGAGCCAGTACCTAATAACCACATAAGGTCTGGTTATTTGCTTTTTCTCAGCCACATTATTAAGGGATTATAGCCTCTGGAGAGAATGTGGAGAAAGATTCACAGCACATAATTTAGGCCCTTTTCAAGGGTCTTTTCTCAAAGGGGATTGGCCTCCCTGTCAATCAAGTCATTTTGAGTCTGTGAGATAGTTTAAGTTTTAGAATAGAATGAGAGGCCATGAACCCCACTACAGTACCTCAAGTCTTGTTTTTTGCTCAGTAGACTTGAAGTTTTTCTACTTATATAAGTTAAACAACACATTGGGAGGCTGTCCAGCTATTTCATTCCCAGGAGCCTGGGAATAATTACTCACAGCTATAGACTTCTGTGGCTAATTATGGTAATTGTGCCCACTATATTTCTAAAGGTTACGTGCCACTACCTGACCCCTTCCACTATGGGATCCAATCATTTCCACTAGAGAACATAATTCCATTGCAGCAGAGCTCACTGTCATCTCCAGTCTATAGACAACACACACTATAGCCTTTTTCATGAATTCTGGTGATCCCCTCAATAACGTATTTCTTAATGCTTTGGGGAAAGGAACTTTCCACAAGCTGACCATTATCCTGGTGTAGACGCAATCCCCTGCTAGATGAGGCTTTGATTTATTTGCCTGTACTATGCTTGGATCTAACTGTTATTCTGGGCAAGGAGTCAATGGGCGAGGGGTGTTAGAAATAGTTACTCAAGAGGATCCATGTCTCTTTATTAAGTATTTGCACCAGTAACACCATGTTAAGTTGTTTGTTTTGTTTTGTTATTTTCTTTTAGTGTGAGAGAGATAGGGAGATAGATGATAGGAAGAGCTATCTCCATCATAAAAACATGTTAAGGAAGATTTGAGAGTATAAATTCTCAGTCTCACTTGTGTCTGCCTAACTGATCCCAAGTTACATCTCAAGGTCCTGGTCCTTCCCAGCCACCATGCTTACAATATCAGAGACCTAGTTGGATTCTGCCTTTTAGTTTTAAAAATCTACGGCTTTCACAATCAGGTTTTATTCTTGTTTACCCTATGACCATAAGAGTGGGGGACTTCTCCACCCAGATCCTGAGCTGGGAATATATTAACACCCCAATTCCAGCATCATATTTAGAGGGTCTACTTCTAATAGTCATCACTGTATTAATTACGGCCCTTGAAGGAAACAGGTGGCAAACTAAAAGGGATAATCAATAAGTGTTTATAGAAACAGCTGTTTGGATTGGATGGAAAGTCTTGCTATATTTCTTCTCTATGCCTCTCCATCCTTACTTTCCATGCATCTCCATGGGTATTCAGACACATGTTCTACACCAATGGCTTCCCTTCCCCTCTAGTTTCTGTTTAGTTTAACTAGTAAGAAGCACTGGCAAAGGATAAAAGTGTTGGAAAGAGTGAAGTTGAGGATCAATTCCCCTGGTTCCCTCCCTGCTCAGTCATCATGGGCTCTATGTTTTTTCCTACCAAACACTAAAAAGTTCCTCTCAGGCAGCCCTCTCCATCAGCTTTTTCTTTCTCTAGGCTAAATAAAAATTCCCTTTCCTCAGTTCTTCAGGTCTAGGAGTGACAGCTCTTTCTTATAAATCTTGCCTTCATCTTTGTCAAGTATCCTTTTTTAAGTTCTCTGCAAACATCCAATTTGAGAATGACATCTTTGCTCCTGGATACATCTTTGCATCTTTGCTCTTTGCTCCTGGATACAGTAGAGGAAGAGACGATGAAACTAATAGAGATCAGTATAAACAGGCAGTTACTTCCACTACTAGGAGAAAGGGGAGGAACTGTTAGCAAAGCTCAGCAAGAGCTAAGGCTATAGAAAAGGGCTAGCTTGACAGGAACTAAGGGACCTGTGAGAGAAACACTGTCCCTGCCCACCTACCTGCAGACAGAGAAACAGCAGAGGAATAAATACTGCTATCTTACTTTCCTCTCACCCTCCTATATCTTCCTGGAATGTCTCATTGGCTAAGCCCACGTAGTCCTAAGAAAACAAAGAAACCTATGTGATGCTATTAATAGAGGTCAGCTTCTAAGAGCAGAGAAAAGGATCTAAAACAAGGGCAAAGAATGGATCTAGAAAAGCAAATGTAAAACAATCTGTGTCTAATCCCAGCATCAGCTTCCATTCTTAAGGTCACCTTGTGGTTCAAGAAAGCTACATGGATTATACCTATAACATCCATATATTAGGCAGTGGGAAAACAAAGGGGGAAAAATAATGGGACCCTCCCTCCCTTTAAAAAACAGTTCAAAAATATTTTTGTGAAAATATTTATTCCAAATAACCCTTTGCTGTGGTTTGGATATTTGTCCCCTCCAAACCACATGTTGAAATTTGATTCCCAGCATTGAGGGTGGAGCCTAGTGGGAGGTGTTTGGGTCATGGGGGCAGATATCTCATGAATAGCTTGGTGCCATCTCCTGCTAGTGAGTTTTTGCTCTACCAGTTCCCATTATTTCTTTAATAACCCAGCTGGTTATTAAAAAAAAGCTTGGCATCTTCCCCCAACTTGCTTTCTTGCCATGTGATCTCTGCACACATCAGTTTCACTTAATTTTTCACCGTGAGTAGAAGAAGCCTGAGAATCTCACCAGATATCCAGTCTTGAACTTTTCTAGACATTAGAATCATGATCCAAAGAAATCTTTTTTCTTTATGAATTATCCACTCTTAGGTATTCATTTATAGCAACACAAAATGGACTAAGACACCCTCGGACTCAATATGATCAGGTGGTCATAATTGGCTACAAAAGAAGCTGAAAATGTGATCTTTCAGCTAAGTGTATGGCCATCCCAAATAAAATTAGAGTTCTGTTACTAAGGAAGAAGAGAACAGCAGATGTTGATACTTATAGTCAAGTACCAGTCTCTAACATAGAAATACATTACCTTGCCTATGGAATATAGGTAAACAGGTTGCTGAAGTGAAGAAAGGGAAGAGTGTTATGTTGAGAAGTTGTGAAGTTGTGTGGAGTCCACCTGTTAGCAGTCACTGAATGCCACGCTAAGAAAACGTGAACACAATCTTCTTTTTCATAGATCTGGGGGATGGAGGTATGCTTCCCTGCATAAAGGGGAAGAGTGACAGTCCTAGTCTCACCAGTAGTCTTCTGAGCTGTCTATGGCTTCTCTAAGGTAGAAGACACAGATGGATCGAAACTGGCTTCACATGGACTGTAAGGTGTTCAGACCATGGCCAGGGAGTCTTTTAGGAGGACTGTGTGTTGTGAGGCTCACATGATAGAGTTAGAAACACACCCCACCTCACTCTACTATGTCATACACAACAGACATCACTAACTAATCCCAGTACTCTACCAGTAAAACTAGGTTGGTTCAAAAGATTCCCCTACAACACAGTGTCCAGGGAGCTTCTAAATATCAAAAAGTTTTGAAACATATTGGCCACTCCGGATGCAGTGGAAATGCATGTGATATAGCTTATGTGAGACTTGAATCTAAGTCCTTCCTCTGTTAGAATTGTTTGTTGTCCTACCAGTTATTTAAATTGTCTTTGCCTCATTTGTTTCATTGCTAAAATCAGAGCACTGCTTCTTGTCTTTGGTAAACGTAAGGAGTAAATGAAAAGACACATGTCTTGATGAGCAAGAGTACTCACTGTTATTTCCAGACCTCTCCACCTTTCCATCTTTCTCTTTTTTTCTTTATTCTCCCTTTTTTTTAGCTGATTTACTGTAATCTCACAAAACATTATTGCTGTAGTCCATACTTCAACTCAGAGTCAAAACTTTCTAAGTTTTTGAACGTTAAGGAAATATAAAAATGCTGAAGACACCATTGTACGTCTTTGTGGTGTCCCAAAACAGGGAAAACACTACTAGGGCATGTATTACTGAAGAATTTTGAACATTTTGGAAAAATAACTCAAAAACTTATACAAAGTATTAAGTTATAAGTATTATAACATTAGCTATGTAAACAAATTGAAAACCAAGTTTTATTAGAGATCATAAATATTGCACATTTCAATTCTGTTAATTTTAGGGGAACTATTTTCTAAGTATAAAATAGGAGCTGAAAACTTCTAAGAATTTCAATAATTGAGTTTATGCTCTGTGCTCTTTAGGGGCTAATGCTAAATCTGATAGGTAGGTTATTTTTGACTTCATTATTACTTCCTCATTAATCACTTGAAAAGAATTAACAGTGCCAGAGGAGAAAGGTCTTTTATTTTTTTCTTGTATTTATTTACTATTCAAACAACCATTTGTTTGATGTCAGTTTTAGTCAGTGATTTCAAATTGGTCAATAAAATGCTGATGATTACCAACATACTATATTTCTCACTTGGAGATCATCATTTAATTCTAACAAATGCCAGTTGGATACTTGTTAAAACAGCAGGAACTAATTCATATATTCAAGCTAAATAAATAAAGTTTGATTGCATATTTGTTCCACTCTGCTTTGATAACCAGCGCTGTTAGAGAGGTGCTTCATATAAACTTCCTTGAAAATGCCTGATAACAAGGTTTCACTGATGAAACTAATATGTCAACCAGCATTATGTTCCTATATATCCCATGTTTGTCCCTGCTGTAAATAGACTTTACACCTTGAAATTCACATTCTGAAATCCCAAGGCATCTATATTAGATCCAGTAAGACCTCATAATAGGGACCTTCAGGAGCTGACTGGCACTTCAATCTTCCCTATGTCTCCTGTGTATGTAAGTGCACCCCTACCCACTCCCAATTCCGAGATCCTCCAAAGATAAAAGAAAATCCTAGAACTTCACAAGATGATATCAACCGCTTTTGCATAAAGATGAATTGAGGGAAATATTTAGTGTTCAGTTTGAAATAGAATTCCAAAGGCCTCTGCTTTGAAGCTTTTATTGATTTCCTTAGGAAATCTATACTTTCAGAAATTCAACCATGAATTGGTTCCTAGTAAACTCCTCAGAGTTTGCTTTTGGGAAATATTACAACTGTCTTAATTGTGATAAACTCACAAATACTTCAGTGTAGTCATCCTTCATCTACTTACATAAAATCAGCAACATGTCTATATGTTTACCCTATTAGAGTCTTATTTTGTAGCTTCATTTTACAATGGTCAGAAAAGTATGGAAAACCAAAAGTTCAATTGCTTGTCTTGATGTTTGACCAAATATTACATAAGAAACAAATTATGTGATAATTTTTCTGTATTTTTAAAATGTAGTGTAATTCCATTAAAAGTAATCAGGATTGCAGCAAAGTAGATAATTTAAGTAAATGCAAAAGTAACATGTCATGAACATCTTATCTAGAGAATTGTAAAGACTACCTAAAAAACGTGAGAACTCCCTGTAAATAATTTTAATAGTTCAATTAAAGACACCAGGTAATTCTTTAGTTGATGATTATTCACTACTCTCTACACTTGCCAAATGACTCTCTTTACATAACTCTGTTTCTGCTGTATCACTAATATTCAGATATGTTTTCAATACAGGTTCTTTAATGTAGATTCACATTTAACAATTCTTTTGTCTAGAGACTATGTGTTTGTTAGAGATCAGTTTCTAATGTCAGAATACAAAAAGCTCAAAAGGCATAAAGTATACAAATGTTGACACAGGGCTTCTCTTGATATAGTAGGAAGTAATATGAAGATTTTAAGGTTGCAATATATACATTGAAAAAAGGCCATAATAGTCCTTTATTATAAATATTAATTTTCTATTAATATAATATTTGATTGAATTTTTGACTGTATTTTAAATTCCAAAGCACCAATGTCAGCAATGTTGTCACCTTCATATATGTAGAATGATTAGTATCAATTGGGGTGAATAACCAAGCCATACTGATCATATTATAGAAATATTCAGCTAGCAACCAATTAATATTCAGTTACGACTAATTAGTCAAAGATCTGTTAAGTTATTCAAGTATATACTGGTTTATTTAAAATATGTATTTGTGTGCAGAATTATTATTGTTTCTTTGGCATAATTTGAGAGAATATTGAACTAGCTTTAATGTATACCTTTATAACTGGGATGATCCTGAAGGAGTTGAATCAGAAATCATCAAATTTTTTATATGGAAAAAATATCAAGCACACACATACTATATATATATATATATATGGAAAAAATATATATATTATACATATATATATATATATGGAACAGGGAGTCCCAAGAGTAAAGATAAAAGGCTAAAATCTAAGAAATAAATGTTTTTTTTAAAAAATAATGGTGGCAGTTAACTAGTTAACAAACGTATATTGAACATATGTTATGTGGCAAACACCATGCTTGACCCAAGTTCAATAATAAGTGATTCACCATTTTGGATAGATATGCCCAAAAGATAGTAATTTATTCATTAGCAGTTTAGTTGTTATTCTGTGGGATTGAAAAGAGTTGGAAATAACATCACTTTTACATGAAACTCAAGATAACGAAGAGTTAAAAGAAAATGATCTCATAGTGCTTAGTATTCCTGCAGTCCACCAAAAAAAGTCTTTAGCTGGGAGGCCAAGCTCTACATCACACAATATCTATTTACATAGTCACTATGAGCTGAGTGCTGCTTTCTGCTTTAAAATAGATGCCATTAGTTGAGTACTTATTTTGTGAAGACTAGCATTGCAAATATTTGCAATTCTAGAAGCTAGTTATAAGCATCCCTATTACACAACCAATGACTCTCAGATTCAGAGGATAAAAAATTTTCTGAGCTTCCATAGCTAATAAGGGAGGCGGGGAAATAGGGAATCTCTCTGCTACCGCAGTTGATGCTTTTACTGCTAAATTACATAGCTACACTCAGAAGCATCGTGAAGCTGATAAAAATTCGCCATCAAAGTCTTAGAGCAATCTACACTTATTATATGATATGTAATATTCAATAAATCCATTCACACTTTGAGTTGAACAATTAAACCCAACACATGAAAATAAACTTTTTTTCATTTTTTAAACAAAAATCTTCAGTTAATGTAACAGAAAAATTACTAACTGCATTTCTTTTTATCTACACAACACCTTTATTTTGTGAAATATAAGCATCTCTAAAACAGTAGCTTAATAGTGTTCAAATTTCCATGATGCAAGTGAGTCAGTAAAAAGAATGGAAACAGTTCCCGTTTAGTTGTAGTTCATAATTTTTTATCTTTCTTTTATCCCCATGCCATAGAAGATTTTATGCAAATTTTAAAATCAAGTCATTTAAGACACTATATCAGAGGTTAAAATCATTCGGGCTAAAACAAGACCAGAGATTACCAATGGTGCTAAGGAAAATAAATAAATAATTCAAAATGTTGGCATCATAATCAAAGGAATATGATAGAACATGACAGGCAGTTAAAGCTGCCTTAAAAACAACTTATGCCTACTTTTCATTTTTTTAAAAAAATTGCTTCAATTTTTTAAAAACATGAAATATCTACTATATATGCCAGGCATTGACTAGGCCCTGAGTAGGTTACGGTGAATAAATAAAATGAGTACTAGGTCCCAAACACACGGAGCTTAGAGATATGAAGCAGACAAGTACACAAATAAGTACATAATGACAGAGTATTATACGCTAGGAAGATAAGGAGAGAGTGACAAAATAATGATGATGATGGGCTAAGAGCCATTATAAATTGGGAAATTGAGAAAAATGAAAGAAAATAGTATTTTTTTATTTGTATTGACTATAATATACATATATAATTTACCATCTTTACCATTCATACTCTTACAGAAAAGAACAAGTTCCAACACTTTTTACACTGAACTGAAAATGTTTCTACATGTCCAATTGAAAATATAAAGTATTTTCATTTTTATAATAATTATTATAGAATGTAATGTATAAAACCAAAGAATTGAGTGAGTTTCCTATCTAATTTTCTTTTTTGATAATTTACAGTGAGACCTTTTAATTGGCCTTGAAATTATCACCTCAAAAAGGTGATGTTTTACATTTAAACCAGAATATAGTATAAACACTCCTCTCCCAGGAAATACAGAAAGAAAAGTTTCCTCAGACCTGGGGAGCATCCTAAAGTGATAGCCTTCACCACCTGGCCAAACAACACTAAGGATGTTTCTCATCCCAGACTGATAAATGATGAATGTATTTCTCTTGGCCAGGTGACTAATGAAGTGACCTATGGAACAAAGAATACTTAAGATTTACTCCAATTAGAAGTGTCTGCTTGAAAAGACAATTTCTTCAAGAGTAGGCTGGATTTACAACAATTGTGTATAAAAATAAATTTTAACTAACCTTTAAAGCACAATTACAAGAAATATTTAATAGCAATTAAATAAAGAGGAAGATTATATCTTAATTTAATCTAATTGATGACTATTTCTAGACTGACACTGATGCTGAGATTCTAGAATACACACTGTATATTCAAATAATATTTTAATCCTGTTAAGTGCTTTCTAATGATGATGAGTACTTTGAATCCAGTGTAATGTAATGTTTCTTTCTATGTTTAGATGGTGAGGACTATGACAATGAAAGATAGGAAATCATATTTTACTCTTTTTAACTGTTGAATTTAAAATTTCATTTTCCAAAAGTAGTGAATTAAAATGAATATTTTCATAGTTTATAAAGAACAAAAATTAGATACACTAGACTCTCTTTACTTCCAAAGAACTAAAATCATTGATTTTCACATATTAGCATATTATATCACATACAATGGCTTCAACTGGACAGAACATGTATGAATACCATCTTGACCAGTTACCAGCTCTGTAGCTTTAGGAAAGTCAATCAACCTCTCTATACTTCAAATTCTGTGTCTATAAGGTGGGTATAATGATTTCCACTATCCATGATTGTTTATAAACTTAATTATGATAACATGATGTGCTCATTAGAGTACCTAGTATATAAATATTAGCAGTCATTACTACTATTGTATTAAAAGGGAATCAGAAAAATACAAGCTACAAATAAAGTATTTTTGTTTTTAATATTTATGCAACTAAAATTATTTTTCAAAACAACTTGTCTGCCCACTTTTTCTGTTAGTTTCGCCTTTCTACCACTATGCATGGAGATTTGCAGTAAAATAAATAGAATTTATTTTCATTTTTATCTGTTTTCTGATTTTTATTAAAACCTTATCAGACAGTGGAGAGTATTTAGCTTACTTTCATATAGAAAATGTCATTTAAAAATTGAAATATAAAGCTACAAGCCATAATCACTATATACTGCATAAAATACTGTATATAAATCAACCTCTGTGTTTTTTCCGTGTGACTCTATGTCTGGTAGAAGGAAGATAAATTAGCTCTGATTGCCCAGAATAGTTTCTCACAAGGCAATGATCCCTTATTTCCCTTTCAAATATTGACAAAAACTTTCTTAGTAACCTTCTGTAATTATCAGATAGTGTAGAGACAAAGCGTCACTTTTGCTCCCTCTGAAGGTTCATTGAAGTAAACTGACAATAGACAGATTAATAGGAAAAATGAATACACATTTATTAATGTGTGTATATACGTGGGACTCTCACAAATTTGAAGTTAAAGAAGGACCAAATGGTTGAGGCTTTTATACCCGCTTCATAGGAGAGAGAATCTGGGGGAAATGTAGACAATTTGAGGAATTGTAAATTATTTTTAGGGACAGTGATTGGACCTGGGAGGCAGACATTATTTTGTAAATGATTTTCCTAGGAAACTCTCCAAAAGCAGACGGAAGTCATGACATAACAGGAAAAAATTGAATTGCTTGATATATACCATAGACTGAGGTCTGCAGCTCTGGTAGCCCACCACTTAAAGATAATTGAGTGCAGTATAAAGATCATTGTTAAAAAAAAAAAGGAAATTTGTGAACTCATCACTGCAGTTATGTCAGCAGGTAAGAAAACCTTCAACATTTTGTGAAATACCTTTTTATCTCATATTAAAAATGGAGCTTTTATGTGGATACAAGATTGCTGTGAGAAAGTCATACCTGCAGACTCTGATTGGAGAAAAAGTCATTATATGACAATTTAAAGCAACAGGAAAGCAAAGCATCTAAAGCTGGAGAATTTGATGCCAGCAAAGGATGGTTTGACAATTTTAGATGGTTTTAGCTTAAAAAATATCAAACTAACAGGAGAAGAAGCTTCTCCCAACCAAAAAACAGCACACAATTCCCAGATGCCAGTAAGAAAACATTAAGGAAAAAAGGACATCTCCCTGAAGAAGTGTTTAACGCAGAGGAAAGAGGGGAAAAAAGTCACAAAGGACATATATCATTAAGGAAAAGAAGTGGGCACCAGGATTTAAGGCTGGAAGGGATAGGCTAACTCTACTGTTTTGTACAGATGCTGTTGGGTTTATGGTCAGGACTGCCCTTACCTATAAAGCTGCTAACACCTGAGCCCTGAAAAGATAAACACCAGCTGCCAGTCTTTTCGTTGAGAACTCTTTCTGCATTGGTTCCAGTGATGCTTTGTCCCTGAAGTCAATAAGTACCTAGCCAGTAAGCGACTGTCTTTTAAAGTTCTTTTGATATTTGACAATGTCTCTGCCATTCGGAACTTCATGAGTCAACACTGAAGGTGTTGAAGTGGTCTACTTTCTCTCAACCACACATCTCTAATTCAGCCTCTAGATTGAGCATAAGGACCTTTAAGGTTCACTACACACGGTACTGTATAAAAAGTACTGGCAATGCTATGGAAGACAACCCCAATAGAACGAACATCATGAAAATCTGGAAGGATTACAGATTTTTATTAAAAAATTGTGGATTATGTCAAACATATAAAAGGGCTTCAATGGCTAAATCTTGAACAATATGAGCATAAAATGAACAGTTATCATAATTATGTTTCATTAAAAAGACAGATGAGCATATGTGCCTATGTTCAAACTACACTAATAAATAAATGAATGAAAAAATGTAGAAGAAACGATAGTCACAAAATTATTTTTTGCAATTATAGAAATGCCTGATTACAGAAAAAAAATCAGTGGTTACAAAAACTAAACATGTTTGATGGAGAATAGGATATTTACAGTCTCAATGTATGTCATAACTTATTAGTTATAAGAAAAATGGAAACTTTTCAGGAGAGAAGTCTGGCACACAATACCTCGCCAAAATTCACCGAAGTTGACATTACTAAATTATGGGATAAACTGGCATCATGTGTCACTTGCTTTGATAGCCTGAGAATGACAAAAAATGACTCATATAGTATTCCCAACAAAAAAGGATGTTCTGCATCTACCCATGAGGCAACAGTCAAAAAAATTATGATAAATTTAATAAAAGCACTAGCTAGTATTCCTAGGAAATGTAAATATCATGAATGGCAACAGGTGAGAAACTATTTCATATTAAGTGAAACTACAGATATATGATGACTGAATCAGAAGAAAGATTTTATATAGAACTTTATTGGGGAAATTGGCAAAATTTGAATATAAATGGTATAATAAATTATAGTACTTTAACAATATTAAAGTTTCTACATTTTATAGTTGAACTGTACATAAAATAATGTCTTGCTTTTTAGGAGATATAAATACTGATACTGATATATATACTGAACTATTTAGGAGTAAAGATTCTTAATATCTTCAATACACTCTAAGATTGTTCATTGTAAAAATATACTACATACACACACATACACACGTGCAAAGTAAATGTGGCAAAAGCTAACAACTGGTGAATATGGACGAAGAAAATAAGAAAGTTAATAGAGTTTCTTGCAAATTTTCTATTCACTTGTAATTTTTTAAAATTTAAAGCTCAAAGAAGGGTTGAAAGAACAGGGGTAGGAGAACTTTATATTCATTCTGAATCTTACTCCAATGCATTGGGCAAGGGTAGCTATGGAGGCTATCAAAAAAAGGAAAACTATACATTTTAATAATGAAGCCATAAGTGTAGCAACTTTATCTCCTAAAAGATGTATTTTAAATAAATATTATTGCCATATATTTATAATAAGTATCAAAATCAGCAAATATTTTGACATTTTGATGAGCTCTATTTTACTGTAAAATAGCAATAATTGTTTTAAAAATGAGAATACTTGAGAATTACCCAGAGAGCTTGCAAAAATGAAAATGACTGGCCACAACACCCCAAAGTTCTCACTCAGTAAATGTACTCTGGGCACAGGAATCTGTATCATTAGCAAGCACTCTGGGTTACTCTGAAACTGATCGTCAGCAACTTACCTGGTGAGATACACTGAAGTGCTTTTGAGCTTCCTCTCTGGGGAAGTCAGCCAAGTCTGGTTTCTGTCTATGTGTAAGTGCATGCTGTTAGAAGAAAAAATATTTTTTCTATGTCTCACATAGCAGCTATTTGGAAGCAAAAAGGAAAAATCTATTCAATTTTGTTTTTATTTTCTAGAACTCAATAATTAATTTCTCCCACCCTCAATGAAACGTTTTGAACATTTTCCTTACTAGCTCTTTTGCATCTCCTTATAAACCAGATAAAATTAGAGATTAAATATGTGCCATATTTTGGAATTGACAGTTCTTTTTTAGCAATTAAAAATGTAGAAAATTGAAAATAATAAATACCTGTGAAACTGACATTTCAAATTTACAGTTACAGGCATTGTGTAATTTTTCCAGTTCATGTGACATCCCTAGTGTTTGACACTTCAGGTCCCATTTCCATTGCTTAATTCAATGTCCAAGAAAACAGTCACCATCTGGGATGGAATGTCTATCTTTCTGGTTCATCTTTTTTACCTTTATATATATTATATATACATATCCTCATAGACAGTACATAACATTTGAGTGTTTTTTTGTTTTTTTGATGTGTGGATTTATTTCTGGGTTCTGTATTTTGTTCCACTGGTGTCTGTCTTTTTGCCAATACTATTCTGTTTTGATTACTGCAGCTCTGTAGTATAATTTGAAGTCAAATAATCCAATTAAAAGTGGGCAAAGGATCTGAGTAGACGTTTCTCAAAAAAAAGACACACAAATGGCCAAAAAGTATATAAAAAATGCCCAATGTCATTAGTAATCAGAGAAATGCATATCAAAACTACAGTGAGATGTCATCTCACCCCAGTTAAAATGGCTTTTATCAAAAAGACAGGCCATAATGCATGCTAGCAAGGATGTGGAGAAAGGGGAAACCTAGTACACTATTGGTGGGGATGCAAAGTAGTGCAACCACTGTGGAAAACAGTATAGAGCCTCCTCAGAAAACTAAAAATAGAACTACGATATGACCCAGCAATCCCACTACTGGGTATCTACCCAAAGGAAAAAAAAAGTCATTTTATCAAAAAGACACCTGCACTGCAATGTTTATTGCATCACAATTCACAATTACAAAGATGTGGAGTCAACTCGAGTATCCATCAATTCATGAATGGATTAACAAAATGTTGTATATGTATACCAAGCAGTACTACTCACCTGTAAAAAAGGATGAATTAATGCCTTTTGCAGCAATTGGGATGGAACTGGAAACCATTATCCTAAGTGAAGTATCACAAGAATGAAAAAACAAACACCATATGTACTCACTATTAAATTGCACATATGTACACAGAGGAAAGTAAAACTTAGGGAAAATCAAGCAGGGAGAAGGGGGGAGAAGAGAGGGGAAAAACCTACCTAACATGTACAATGAACACTATTTGGGTGAAGGCACACTTACAGCTGTGACTCAAGCACTACAAAAGAGATCCAGGTAACCAAAAACATCTGTACTTCCTTAATACTTTGAAATTTAAAAAAAATTAAAGATATTCTATAAAGAATGCTTGCAGGGATTTGGAGAAAGGATTTGATATACATTCTTGGTGGGAATGTACACCAGTGCACCCACTATGGAGAACAGTGTGGAGGTTCCTCAAAAAACTAAAAATAGGACTACTATAGACCCAGCAATCCCACTGCTGGGTGTATGTCCAAAGGATGAGAATTCAGTATATTGAAAAGATATCTGTACTCCCATGTTTATTGAAGCACTATTCACAATAGCTAATATATGGACACAACCTAAGTACCCATCAATGGGATCCATAGATAAAGAAATTGTGGTATATATGCACAATGTAATATTACATAGCAACAAAAAATGAAATCTTGCTGTTTGCAGCAACATGGATGGAACTGGAGAACAGTATGTTAAGTGAAATAAGCCAAGCAGGAAAGACAAATCTTGCACACTCTCACTCACATGAGTATATGCGAGCTAAATATTAAAATCAATTTATCCCAGGGGGATAGAGAGTAGAAAGATGACTATCAGACAATGGGAAGTGGAGAATAAAGTCAGGATGTTAATGCAAAAATATAGTTGGATAGAACGAACAACATTTGATAGCACAAAAAGTGACAATAACCAACAATAAGTTAGAGTGTATGTCAAAATAACTGAAAGAATGGAATTGGAATCTTCCTAACATAAAGAAATGATAAATACCTGAGGTGAGGGATACCCCAATTCCCCTGATTTGATTAATTCACATTGTGTGCCTACATCAAAACATCACATGTACCCCATAAATATATATAACTATTATGTACCCATAATAATGAAAAATAAAATTTTAAAAAGGCTTAACTTGTTTAGTACATACTGTTTCATATAAAAAAATGCACATTTGTGAAAATCTATTTCTTTTATCTATGTACTCACTATCACTATGCAAAGCAAACTTTGTAATTCCGCAAGAATCTCCACAAGGTTCTTCTTCACAAATCCAGATTCTAGATATCTGGTAACGTAACTCAAAGCTGCAGAGTTCTGTAGTCCAGCCTACTGCCTTGTCGATTGCAGTTTATTCCCCATAGGCGATACACCAAACTCTGAAAACCTAAATGAAAGTTTAAAAAGAAAAAAAAAATTTCACATTTTCACACACGTAGACTTAGAAATCAATCTTTGGTGGTTTCAATGTATTTTAAAATTTCAATCTCAAAAATTCTCTGTGGGATTTTCTATCTTTTTAATTCCCTGTCCTAAAATGTTCAATATAGTGTTTTCTATTTGCTTTCTTTGAATTTCCCTTATGTCTTAATAACTAACATTTATTAACTAGCATTTGTTTTTGAAATCTCATTAGATGGTAAAATGTATGAGCGTAAGGTCTCCCTTCTAAGGTGTAGTCTCGCTGAGACACTGAGAGACATCACTGAGGAATGAAGAGTTACCACAGAATTATAAACAAACTTATTGTGCCCTCCCCTCAAAATCCACTCCCCATTCTTCTCTACCCTGCTGTCTACTCAAAGGGGACTAACCCAAAGGGACTGAGTAAGAGGGATCCCATGCCCTCAGACTTCTAACTGGGTTGGGCCCATGGAAACCCCAGCAGGAGGTCTGAAGGAGAGGAAAATGTGTTTGTTCCCATGGCTCTCTTAAGACACTTGACCAGAAGTCACTGCACCTGGAAAGGCAGCCAATTTGTATTCATTTTCCAGGTTCCTGGAGCTGTTCTCCCTATCCACTTCAGGCTGAGGGATGGTAACAGCTTTGCAGTTGCTAGCTCTGTTTTACTCTGCTATACTTTGAGGTTCTTCTACACTCACACTTTTTAAGTAAATTGCCTTTATATAAGTAGTAAACTTTTCTCAAATTATATTTTTTGAGTATATCATGTTTTTTATTGGCACAGTGATATACTTACCATAACTAAAATAAGTGATTCTGCCTACTAAATATTAAATATTTCCCAAGGACACACACGTTTTCTAATTCAATCATTCAATGAATGCTAACAGCACAACAACTATTTAGAAGCATTTTTTGAGATTTTATAAGTGTCTAAAAGGGACCTTGAGAGTCTTAGTGTGTGCCCGGTTTTGCCGAGACCAGTCACATGAACTGAAGGTGGTCTTATTCCCTTGTGCATATTGTGGAGCATGGAAAGTGAGAGCATGTGTTGTTACTGGAGTACTAGGGACCAGAAGAAATATTTGAGTTGTGCCCCAGAGGAGCCACAGAGATGGTCAGCCCTGTAAAAGAGCAATGGAGGTTCCATGTGCATGAGAGAAAGGATGGTCTGAGAGAGGATTTTGCAGAATATTACTGGGGCCTACTGGTACAAAGTGTTAAATGAGAGCTCCTTGAAGAGCCTGGCCTAAGAAGTTCAAATCACTGTGTGAGAGATTTCTGTGGGCTGTGGATATATTGCTCAAAATAAACGTCACCACGGATCTCCTGGGCTCTCATTGCTCTCAGAGAACAGGGGGAGGAACATAAGGAGGTAACACGTGCTTTCTACCAGGAATAAGATCTACCAGATTGGCTGTGGTGGTGCAGACTTGGAAAGCAGGAGATGATGCTCACCCTTGAAGTTGGTCCTCCACAAGCAAGGGAATAGGATACGGTAGGATAAGCAGATGTCCTGCCACCATTTGACCATGGGCCTCATAACAAACTCTAGTCTTACCTAAAATGTGCTTTAGGTGTGGTAAGTTTCATTGCACATGGATCACTGCAACCAACTGGTGCCACCCTCTGGAAACTTTTCATTCCCAAAAGTAAGGAGCAGGTTTAGGATTAAATAAAAACAAACCAAGACTTTATGAGATGAAAATAATTGCCTGTTTTTCACACCTATTAAGGAAGTGGATCTTTGTGGCAAAGCATCTCTGTAAATCCTCTTGCTTCCTGAAGTTACTGAAGACAGAGAACCTGGAGTAAGAAGAAGCAGACAGACATCCCTCCCATCCTGTTTTTTAAACACATAAAGAGGATCCAGCTGGAAACTAAGCCCCATCTTCCAGTCTCTAGTCTTTGTGAATTCTATTTCCGTCATATTCATCACATAGAGTTGGCTTTTATTTGAGTGTGTTATGCAAGTTGCAAACCAGGGCTAGAAAGATGAGAATATTGGGTGAATTTTCCAGTGGTGTGGTCCTTTTATCCACTAGCACTTAAGAGCACAATTCCAAGGATCAGCATATCTATGGAGTCCACTGAAAATATGCCAGACCTGAGAAAAGCATCAGCTCCAAAACACAAAAAAATCTCTGCAAATTGAAAATTAATATATATTTAATTAAATTTTAATTAAATGTCTACAAATATAACCTTATGTCAACTTCATTGATTGTTAAAATTTGAATTCATAAAAAGAGTCATAATGCATGAAAACAATTTTAGATTATATTTTCATTTTGTAGAAATCTATGAATTATCATAATTAATAGAATACAATCAGAGCCAAATGTAACTTAATGTCACTTCTAGTTAAATACAACTTCAAAAGCAAAATTATAACAATCCTTTCAAAATTGTTTACTGCAAAAAGTCATTCAGTGTGTTATTTGGGTGTTATATCTAAGAAGGGGGTGGTAAAGCATCTGATGAAAGTCACAAGGATCTTCAGGGGAAACAGAAACATTGACCAGAGAGAGTTTATTATATGTCTTCATTCCCCATGAAGTTTTCAGTGCAAAGTCTAATATCTTATGGAGTTGGATCCACCAAAATGCTGATCGTGCTTCAAGGTAGGGTTGGAGCAAGATTACAGGCTGCCTAGGAGGAGAAAATCATGTCTGGGTAAATTTGAAATATGATAAATGTTGACTCTAACCATGTTTTAAGTTAAACAAGCTAAAAATAATAAACATAGGGGATCACTATTTTGGAAAAATGTTATAAGCTAAAATTCTAGCTTTAGTTTGCATTCATTATGTTCAACAATTTGAAGATTGTCTGGCAGAAAAAAAAAATAAAGCTTATTTCTTTAAAATTGAACACAAACTCTTTTTTAAAAAGGAATGATAAAAATGAATTACCCAGAAAATGTCCCTGACCCTAAGCAAAGGAAAAGGTACAAACCACAGCAGCATGTACCACTGCCATAACAAGGAGAGGATGGAACACACTGATGGCTGTAGTTCCAACAGTTAACGAGAGGGGAAAAGAAATAAAAATAGCTCAGAAAAATGTCCAGCAGTAAATTGTCATCTTATTGAAATGTATGTTGCTGGGATACTGTATGTATTTAATCATTTAAATAATGGGAAGATTTACACCAAGATTTGCAGCCATTATGAGTCCATGATTAGAAATGCTGCCATTATTCAAGTTTGATCATGTGAAATGCCAAACTCTGAACACCTCCCTTTCCTTTTTAAAATGATCTTCCTATCCAATCCTAAGAAAATATAGTCTGGATATGTCTTTTTATGTCTCTTTATTTGTTATTCTATTATTAATTTCTATTAACCATAAATTCCAAAAATTTTATCATTTTCTACAGGAGAAGAGGAATAGATTTTACAAAGTTTTCTCACTGTTTTTCTTTTAATCATGTCAGGATATAGTGGTGTAGAAGAGGTCTTATTCCCAGACAAAAAGGAATACTCTAAAAGCCCATTTAAATCATTAGGTAGAGAGAAAAGTGCATTCAAGAGCGCTTGGGATTCATACAGTTCTAGGTTCAAATCATAGCTTTGCTTCTCGCTAACCAGCCTTCTCGCTCACTTCTGTAAGGCTCAGTTCCTATTTGGTTACTGATAGTGTTTTTGCAAGAATTATATTATAGGATATACATAAAACATTATCAAATTTATCAGGTTGGAAAGCTACACTAAACCACATTATGTTCAGCTCATTGGGTTGTATGTTCAAGAGGAAATTACGGAGGTAAAGTTTCAAAATCATTTGTATGTATATTTAGAATATTTACCATAAATGTTTTTCATTACAAAATTATTTAATCCATCCAAAATAAATGTTCTAATCAATAAACACAGCACACATTGATGCTTTGGGGTAGGTGTTAAAGGACAGTACCTTAACCTTTATGTGGGATGCATGTTATGGCCCATTAGTTATCTTTTCATTATGAATGTCTTCTCTCTCCCTAGGCTTATAGTGTGTCAATCCTGTGCCAGGTCACCTCAATGATGCTTGTTATTCTCTGACTGTGATCCGTTTCCCTGGTATATTTATTTCATTTGACTCCTAAGAGTGGTTTTATTCAAATGATCTCTAATACATTGATCCTAGATATGATTACTTAACAAATGTTGTCTCTACTACTCTACCCACCTAGCTACAGGATATTTTGGTTATGCAAAACAGACATTCCTCATTCATTAATGTTAGTAAGCTGCTGAGCTCCCACGGGGAGCTAGAGTCACAATCCACAGATTAAAAATGAGCTAATATATCTTTAGCACTTATATTTGTGCTTGGCACTTTATTAACACCATATTATATGTTTGCTTTTAAGAGCCAAAGAAAAGCAAACGCCATCAATTGGTTTACCACATTGCTGGGGTTGGGGGGGGGGTGCAGAATCTATTTTGGTTTGAAAAATAAGTAAGAATTTGAATCAAATCTTAGGCATATGGAACACAAGATCATTTTCCTCTTTAAAGGAGCCTGTTACAGATCATGAATAAGACTTATAAGGCTTAGAATTTCCATTTGTACGTAGATATGAGCCCAGTCATGCCTCAACCACAATCTCTTCTTCTTTAAGTAACCTCAGGAAATTGAGAAGGTAACCCCAGAATTGTCTGGGATGATATATTGTTTCTGGTCCCTTATATCTTTCAACCTGAGAAAGACTTAGAATTAAGTAGAAGAATGTTTGAGAGATTCTACCCCATAACTCTTACATATGAGGGTTAAGCAGTTAGTGAGCATTGGATATTTTACGTGCCTGATAGGTTTAAAATAGTTTAACCTATAAGATTAAATTAAAATGTTTAACTCAGTACTTGATTTAGGCTTATAAGTTTAAGCTGAAATCTTACCATTTATATATAGTGTTGGAACATTAATAGCCTTTAGGATTCAACATATCTATAAGTTTAATCTATTAAAAGTTAAAGACTCGAGAAGATTTTGTTCAAATCAGACAAGTGAAATGTTGAAAATGAAATAGAGTATATTATCTATATAAATGCCATTTATAATGGCTATAGATATTTAATTAAATTGGAAAATGAGATAAAATTTTATTCAAAGTCCCTCTTAAAGTGATTGTTACAATTTGGTAGACTAGTAAATATAGTAAAAAGATTTGTAAGAACTATAGTTTTTATTTTATAATGATAATGAGTGCAATACGGATTTTCAAAAACAGCCATAGTCGTTTTTGTTATTATCAGCATCATTATCATCATCATCGTCAGTATTAGTCTAGGACTGCTATAACAAAGTACAACATACTGGGTGGCTTAAACAACAGAAATTCACTGCCTCACAGTTGTGGAAGCTAGATCCAAGATCAAGGTGACAGCAGAGTTGGTTCCTTCTGAGGGCTGTGAGGGAGAATCTGTTTCATGCCTCTCTTTAGATACTGGTGGTCTGCTGGCAATCTTTGGCATTCCTTGGCTTGTGGAAGCATCACCCCACTCTCTGCCTCCACACTTACATAACATCCTCTCTGTGTGCAAGCCTGTCTCTATATCCAAATTTCCCCTTTTCATAAGGATGCTAGTATTGATTTAGAGCCCACCTAATGACTTCATTTTAATTTGATTACCTCTGTAAAGATGCTACCTATAAATAAAGTCTTTTTCTGAGATGCTGAGGGTTAGGATTCTACCATAACTTTTTTGTGAAACACAATTCAACCCAACAACCCTGCTTATCACAGGTTTGCAACATTTCTTTCAGCCATGTTTAAATTCATCCCTTAATCAATTTGTGTTTTGCTTATATGCCACATATACGAATTTTTGAACTGATGTCACACAATACAGTGTTCAAATTCTGGCTCTGCCACTCATTCAGCAAGTAATTTAGTTTCTATGCTTCTGTTTCTATAAAAATGGGAATGGTAATATACTCCTTACAGTGCTATTACAAGTATTAAATAAAGTAAGTCACCCAGAAGAATTGCTTATAAATAATGGAATCTCAGTAAATGAAAGCTGCTACTGCTACTACTACACTATCTCTTTTTATTGTTTCTTATTCTTGGAGACAAAGAAATGTTTTTTTATGTATATTTAAGGTGCCAGTTGAAGTTCAGCTAGCATCTCCTCCTTCCCCTTCTGGAATTTCTCATTGGTTTTAATTCTGATGGGGATACCTACATGTTAAAATTAAAATTCGAGAATACTTTGGGTTAGGAAAAATTACAGGATACAAGTAAAGAGAAAATACTACTAGAAGTAAGAGATCAAGATCCCTAATTCTAATTATATGGAAGATAAAGATATTATTCATATGATCCTGCTTTGCTTCAAAACACTAAGAAATTATGGATAATATATAACATCATTTTAAATGTACAGCTTACCCCTTGAGAAATCAAGGGGATTCCCCCAAAGCCAAAAATAAAGAGAAAATTGAAAGCCAGAGAGTGAAGCTGATGCTTCCGCTGCCTTGGAGGCACTCAGTTTTAAAGGCCTTCCTTAACTGTAAGCAAGTTAATTCAATCATGCATGTAAAAGCTTTGGGAATGAAATAACCATCAAAAAGTAGAACATTTCAACCAACAGTGGAGAAATTATGTAGATGAAAAAAACAGAGAAGCAGGGGACTACTTGAGAGGGATAACTGTTTGTCTTGGACCAAGGATATCCTTTTCAAGCATTTGACAATAAATATCATGTAAAACATAATGTTGGGGTGGAAAGAAAGCAAAGTTGCAAAGCTCTGCTCATGCTTAATACATGTTCTGCAGAGTTGCTTGATGCTCATCATCTCTAAGAATGTGCCTAAAAATTAGCAAGTTCTTGGTTACAGTATTCATTCTTCCACTTCTCCTCCTCTTACTATGTCTTCTGCTCTTCATCCCTGCCCCCTCATCTTTAGCTAATGACATGATCTGTTTAGTAAATAGTATTAACCAGATAATTCCATCCTAAAACTTATCTGAGGCCTCTTACTTTCTCCCACACCCCACCTGCAGCCTTTCCCTAGGGGAAATATTCTCTCTTCTCCTTTCTCTTTTTTAGGTTTATGGTCAAACTCATCACTGTGCTGCTTTGGATTCCAGCAATTACTCAGGGATCACTGCCTTGCAGATCTTCTCTTTCTCATGTCTCTTGTCTCTCTCCCACCCTCCCTTTCTTTCTCTCTCTGAATTTAACTTTGCTCAAGTCTCTCTTATAATTATAAATCAAAATAAAACTTTTTCCTCCACATTGCATGGCCCTCTTTGCCATCTATTCTTCTTTCACTACATAATCAATATTCCTGATGTGCCGTTGAATTTGAGAAGATATATGATATAATTTTGAATTCTGTGAATTTTTTGAGACATATTTTGTGGCCTAAGATCTGATCAGTCTTGGAGAATACCTCATGTGCTGATGAGAAGAATGTATATTCAGTAGATTTTGGATAGAATGTTTTGTAAATATCTGTAAATCCATTTGTTTTAGAGTCCCATTTAAGTGCTGTGTTTCTTTATTTATTTTAAGCTTTGATTATCTGTCCAGCTATGTCAACGAGGTGTTGAAGTCCCCAGAAATTATGATGCTACTGTTTATGTCTTTGCTTAGATCTGGTAGTATTTGCTTTGTAAATCTGGGAACTCCTGTGTTAGGTGTATATATATTTAGGATTGTTATGTCTTCTTGTTGAATTGCTCTCTTTACTATTATATAATGACCATCTTTGTCTTTCTTTACCATTTTTAATTAAAGCCAATTTTATGGTTACACCTGCTTTCTTTTGGTTTCCATTTATGTGGAATATTTTTTTCAACCCTCCACCTTAAGTCTGTGTGAATCTTTGTGGGTTAAATAGGTTTTCTGAAGATGGAAGATATTTGGATTGTGTTTTTTCATCCATTCAGCCAGCCTATGTTTTTTGAGTGGGACATTCAGACTGCTAACTTTCAGTGATAGTATTGATATGTGAGATGTTTTTCTGTTCATCATGTTGGGTAGTGCCTTATTTCTTGGTTTTATCTCTTGTGCTATTTTTTATATGACCTGTGAGCTTTAGTTTTTGGGTGGTTTTACACTGTTGGGTGTCTATTGTGCTGATTCATGTATAATGCAGTTCTAAGTTTTCTCTGTGGAGAAGGTCTGGTCTTGAAAAATTTCCTCAGTGTTTGCTTGTCTGGAAAAGTATGTATTTCTCCATCAATTATGAAATGTAGTCTAGCAGGATATATTCTTGGTGCACAGTTGTTCTATTTAAGAAGACTGAAGATGAGGCTCCAGTCTCTTCTGGCTTATAAGGTCTCCGCTGAGAAGTTGGCAGCTAGCTTGATGGGTTTTCCTTTGTAGCTTAGTTGTTGCATTCATTTTGCTGCTTATAGAATTTTCTCTTTCATTTTGACTTTGGCCAGGTTGATTACTATGTGCCTTGGATATGTTCTATAAATTATGACTCTTTCTGGTGTTTGATGACCATCTTGTATCTGGATTTCTGAATTTCTGGCAATTCCAGCGTATTTTCCTCAGTAGGTCCCTGGAATAGATTTTCCATGCATTTTGCTCTTTCTTTCTCCCTTAGGGATACTTATAATTTTTATATTAGTTCACTTCACATAGTTCCATATTTCTCTAAGTTATTGCTCCTTCTTTTTTATTCTCCTTTCTGCCTCTTTGAATGGCCAGGTTAGTTCAAGAGTCTTGTCTTCAAGCTCTGAGATTCTTTCTTCTTGATTTTGTCTGTTCTTGCAGCTTTCTGCTGTGTTTTGAAACTCCCTAAATGACACTCTCATTTCTTTAAGTTCTATTATATCATTTCTTATATTGTTTAGCTCTTCAGTGACTTTTTCATTGATTTTTCTGAAATATTTTTTTGGCTTCTGTTTGTTGGTTTTCAATTTTCTCTTCAATTTCATTCATCTTGTTTGCCATCCATATTCTGAATTCCATTTCTTCCATTTTGACAATTTCCTTTTGGTTGGAGTCCACTACTGTAGCTCCACTCTGATCCCTTGGGGATGTCAAACTGTTTTATTTTTTCACATTGCCAGAGTTCTTTTCCTGGTTTCTCCTCATCTGAATCCTCTTCTCTTGTCTCAGTGCTAATAGGTTTGCAGATGTCCTGTTCTCCTTTGCTAGGAACTCTCCTGCTTAGTTAGAAGAAGAGGTGGTCTGTAGATGGCACTTCAGTGTCCTATTCTGGAATGTTGACCCAGCAGGGAAGAGGTGGGTGCACTGAAAGACTACAGTGGAGCTGTTCTGTTTTGTCCCTTTCTCTGTGATTGCCACAGTTCAAGCTCATGCTGGATGATATTTGTGCAGGGTGGTGGGTTTTCTCCAGATTATTGTTGGAAGTTTGAGTTGGAGGCTGGGAAAGATCCTCTCCATGAAGGCTGCTGTTACAGGCGATTGCTCTGCCCAGGCTCCTCCCACAGAGGTGTCAGTGGCAGCTGGATGAGACTATCTAGGCAGTGGTCATGGGTGTCCAGGCTGTAGGCATTTGCCCAAACCAGGTCAAAGTGTAATGGCAGCTTGAGACTGGGCATCCCTGGCAGAGTGGTGGACCTTAGGGTGGTTCTGCCAGCCCAGTGCCAGTGATGGAGAGTCAAGGATGCGGTCTTGGGTTCCAGGTGCAATGCTGGAATCTTGGAGCAGGGTCATGGGCCAGAGGGAGTTCTGGAGCCACTGGCATGGAACATCGAGCCGGGGTGCAGTGAGAACCTGAGTTCTGAAACTGAGGACTGCAGAGGAGGAGGGGCTGTTCCACTGGCACATGGACATCAGATGCCATCAGACGCATGGGTGGGGAATGGTTCCAGTGTCCCAGGGACCATGGAAGAGGGCTGAGATTTCTGGATGGCTGGGATTCTCCCCTTACATAAGTACTGCTGAGGCAGTCTCCCCAGGCTTCTCAGGTGCCTGAAGTATCTCCTCTGCTCAGATCCCACACTAGGGTACTTGGCTCCCAGTCACAGAGAATGGTACAGGGGAGCATCTGCCCTTTCAGCTCCCTCCTGGCCTGGTAGAGGTGATGCAAAAGCTGCTGCTGGAAAGCCGAGTCCCATGCAGACCTGATGCCATGTACCTGAGAGCTCAGGATGGTGTCAGCTGCAGAAACCTAGGATCATCAGCCACCAGATCCTTGCTGTGCTTGCTTTCCAGTGCAATGTTTCTGTACAGACTCTAAACAGCTCCCCATCAGTCCAGAGATCTGAAATGGTGGAGGGAGGCCTCTCACAACTCAGAATGCAGTGTATGTGGGGCAAGTGTGGTGCCCCAGGGCTCTCTCCTGCTAACCTTCCTCATGTGTGGATGCCTCCCCACAGATCCCTTCGGTCTTGCTGAATGAATCAACCTGTCACCTTTTCTTTCACTTTGAGTGTCCTGAGTCACTTCTACAGGGTTTTACAGTGTTCTTTCTGAGAGCAGCCATCGCTTGCAACTTTTGATCCTCTCCTTGAGAGTAGCACACACGCAGCCTGCTTCTAGTCTTCCATTTTCCCCTAAAATCTCTAACTCAATATTTCTATTGAACCCAAATCTGGTGAAAACGATGTCCTAGTCAAACATTATGTTGACTACATCAGTCTGTATACTGGCGGTCGTAAAAATTTTAAGGGACAGATATCATAATATCTAGTGTATTTCCAAATTGAATCCCAAGGTGCAGAAATTATTTGTGTAAATGATGACCCTCCTCCTCCAGATATTTCAGTTTATTTCTTTTTGCTTGGCACAATGTACTGATTAGGCAGAGTGAAAATGGCAGGACTGAATTTGATGGCATTTCTCACCACAATGGGATGGATTGCAGTCTTCTCAAATGACTCAATGAAGGCACATGAAGAAAGCTATTGTTTTCACCTGTACTCTATAAAACTGGTGGAATTACCCCAACAAGCGTGGCAAATGCCTAGCAGCAAATGTAAACCTTCTGCCTCTTACTGAATCTCATTAAAACTTGAAAAGGTATATTGCTCTTAGAAATAGTCTTTGTTCTTCCTAAAATCTCATGAAATTGCATACAAAGTTCCCAGTCTTCCAAGATCGAACTTAAAAATGTTCTTGCAAGCTACCTCTGCTAAAACTGGCAGTTAGAGCAGCCAGAATGTCAACAAAACACGATCAAGTTGTATCACTTTACACAAATAAAAAAACAAACAACAGTCATTAGTGAGAGGGTGACATGAGAGTGCTGAGAAAGAAGTGAATGAGTCAGTTTTCTGAAACATACTTCAGTTACAAATACCAGGTATTATTATTATACCCTTTCTACATATGAATATGAGGCTGAAATATTCAGTTTGAGGACTCAAATTAGGAAATAGAACCCTATATTAAATTATGGAGAATATATTATTTATTAAAAATTTATTGCATGCTGACTGCACTATGATGATGGAGCTCAGCATTAGTGGGGGCATAGAGTCATATTTTACACAGCAATTGACCTCAGGAGGCTTACAATGTAGTACAGAAACAGCAATATGAATGCATGCTGACTATAACAGAAAGGTGAATTAAATAATGCTATAACAGAAGGGCAAGCAAAGTGCTCTGGTAACACAGAGAAAGAAAATACTTTTTAAAAAAAACACAAAATTATCTTAGGAAGTTTACTAATATTTATAGGAAGTGAAGCATAGGACGTTTATTAGTATTTTATAAACGTATGGTATTTCAAGACAAAGCAAACTCATTAGTAAGGGCAGAAAATCATAAAGGTACATCTGGCTTACAGGGGTCAGCACATTAGGTGTTTGAACCTGACCATTGCAAATGTTTAAGTATATGAAGGGAATTATCACAATCAGGGCAAGGTATAACAGAGCACTTAGAACTAGTTGCTACAGACAATTAGAAATCATTGAAGATTTTTGAGGATATACATGATGTAAATTGATAAAACTTTATATGTTAGTAAATATTACTTTGATAGTAATGTAAAAAAGGAGAGTATACTCAATAATATTTAATAAATTTATTATAGAAGGGAAAAATTGACAGTAGAGAAGCTATCCTGAATATCTAGGTAAGAGACAATTAGGACTAGTGCTAAGGCAGAGTCCGGGGGTATGAAGTAGAGAACGGTAGTAATGAGCAGCGTTGCTAAGTAACCTACAGATAACATATCTAGAGAACTACAATCAGTGATCTGCCTAGGATATAGTGCTTTTATGGAAGCTATAATATAAAATACTTTATTGCCATAAATGGAAATCATATTCCTGAACAAAATCTTTCAATCAATTATAGTAATTATGAATAAAAATACAAGGTATAAGACTAAAGAGTTTACATTTAAAAAATAATCCTGATTTCACATCTTCACAGTCCAGTCAAGGAGATAAGATCTTCATGTATAACCATAAATTTAAGTAGACAGCTACATATGCTGAGTTCCCAATGAAAGACATGAACAATAAGTGGGAAAGCAGCTAAGAAAAGATGGGACAGAATGGTTGTGGGGCGTTGTGCAATAAGTTAAACCATCAGGACAAAATGATGCTCAAGGAAAGACAAGAAAGAGGAGGGCATTTTAGATAATCAAAATGGGATAAATGTGCAGAACTAGAAATAAAATGAGGCTGGAATGGAAGGAAATTGTTAGGAGAGTATTAGAGAGATAGGAAATAGTCAACTTTTAAAGAATGCTAAATATTCATAGTAGGCTGAAAAACGGGATATCATTTCATTGGTTGTATTCCTTATAAATGCTTAAAGGAATAATGTATCAAAATGTTTTTTAAAAGGTTAATGTGTATCACTCTCTGCTATCCTGGTAGAATTTGGACCAGGTAAGATCAAGTGGCACAGAAAAGGAACACACGGAAGTAAATAGGAAACGGGCATGGTGATTAAATGTCTGTAGAGCAGTCACTGAGAACAAAGTCCGGAATGGCTTCAAGTTTTCGAGTGAGGACCTTGGGAGAATTGTATAAATTACAGAAATAAAATGATCTGATATGTGAAGTATATTTGGGAAAATATAGTGAATTTGTTTTCAGCTAATTGAAAACCATGTAATGGTTGAAGATCCAATTGCCAGTTGCAGACCCAGGAGAATGCCCAGAAACCAAGTCAGGGTTCAAATGTAAGGAACAAATGTATGAAATATGCAATAAAATTCAAAATAATATAATGACTAACATTTATGAAATTTGAAATAGTTATTCCGTAAGACAGAGAAGAGCAATAAATAAATTGTATATATGCACTGGTTATAGAAATAAGAGAAAAATAAGTTAATTGTTGTTCTGTCAAGAAGCTTAAAACTTGGTGGGAAAAGTGTGTCTAACTATTCTCCTATGGCCTAGGAGATAAAGAACATTTCAAACACAGAGCGGACGATATGCAAAGCTGCAAAGACAGCTAACACTGAGGAATCTATAAGCAGTTAATTAAGGTGTGAGTTTATGTTGTATTGGGGAAGTGGTGGCAAATTAGAGAGGGAGTTAAAGAATAGAATACAGAAAGCCAAGTATGTCATATTTCGGAAATTAGGAAGACATCGAAGATTTTTAAACAGCAAAGTAGCAATCTTCAGATATTTCTCTCTCCAAATTCTGGCTCAGATTCTTCTGTCCTCTCCCAGGTTTTATATCTCAGATCTCCTTTTACATCTCATACAGATTACACATGTAACAGAACTGAGCCTAACTGAACTACCCGCTCTCTTTGACATTGTTAAAATATTAGACTTTAAAGCCTTGAAACATAGAGTCTCAAATATTGTTTGGTCTCTTTATTTTAAGTGCTATTTTTTTCTGTTTCTATTTTCTTATGCAAGCCAATTCCATGTAATAACTTTAGGAGATGAGACTCTTCTCCAATATAAATGCAATCTGCAAAATATCGTCTGTGAAGATTATCTACAAAATGTCCAATAATGTCTGTTTTAGGGTCAATAGGAAAAAAGGAGTATTTAAAGAGACCACTTAGATGCTTTTCTTTCATTATTTTTTTAAAACGTCAAAAATATTCTTATTCTGTTTTTTTTGGTCTCTAAATGTAGCCTGACTTCAGAAGTTAACAATTTATTAGTGTGTCTCTTTTTGGAATTTTCTATTTGACTGTTTCCTGCTTATCAGACAAAGATTGTATCGATCATTCATTCAGTGTATCATTGGAGTGATCAGCAAGGTAAGTATGCTACAGAGCTACAGCATAAAAGTCAAATAATTTACAAGTAGGAAAAGAAAAAGGATTGGAAAAATAGTGATTTTGATGTGATTTCTTAAAAATGTGTGAAACTTAGGATGGAAATTAATCAGCAAATTTATATAGCAAGTATAAAAATACTACAGGGTTCCAATTTACAAAGAACAAGAATCCCTGTTTCTTTAACAAATGCATCTTCTCTTCAAATGAAAATTTCTTGCACTAATAATGGAAAAGGGGTTAGTAATGAAAAAAATATACTCCTGTGTTATGTTCATTGTTGACTTTACATATCTTATTTCATTAATTATTTCATAGCACAGGTATTAGGATTTTAAATTCCCAAATGGCATTCCAGAAAGTTGATTTATGGATCTTTATTACTGATGGAATAGTGTGAAATGTCACAGGCTCTAAAACCACTTTCCCTTTTATATTTCACTTCGCAACTTCAGGCTAATATTAAAATATTTAGTAGAGTCTGATCATTTCCTGCTGGTTGGATTGTATTAAAAATATATGGCTTTATGAGCATAGAAATTAAATATGTGAACAATCAGGCTTTGTAAGAATGTACCACATGTTAACCTAAGTAAGAGCAATAAAATATAAACAAAGTGTGGAAATTTAGAACATTCTCATAATGTGCGTTCTTTTTATGAACTAACTGCTCTGTTGTGGGTTGTATTGTACAGAACAGAAAATAAAGATAATTTTAAAGATTTTGTCATATAGTTTTTAAGATGATTAAACTAAACTAATCTCTAGTTGAGTTTTTAATCATAAATCACTTTTAAGGTTAGAGGCTACCTGATGGGGTATTCTGACATCTTGACAATAAAAAAGAGCTTATGACAGTCCTGGGGGGGTTGTCCTAGAGTGCTTCCCAACAGTTAAGCAGTAAATCAATGACTGACAGAATTCCTAGCCTGCCACATCTTAGCATCCTTACATTAAATCTACATTATGATATAAAATGTAATTTTTCCCATCCCAGAATGTGGCCCAGTTGAACAAAAGTTACTCTGCATTTGAAAACCCTGGATGAAGTCTTGTTTGCACATAACTGTGTAATTTCTAAGAGAATAAGGCAACTTTTTCAATAATCCTTGCTAAAGGCCCAGGAAAAAGAAGTTATAGAGTTATTTTTATTTTCTGTCACTTAATGGTTGCGTTTGTTCATTTGCCCAGACTTTTTGGCAATGAGTAAGTTTAATGAATCAACTGAAATAATGAAATTATTATACTAATTTTGAAGAAAGTATGGTGTAATGCTTTTAAACATATGCCAGCCTTAACTGCATGTATTATAGAATGATACAATAAAGAGTGTAAGAGAATGTGGCGACTTTATTTAGCACATCCAAAATAACCTAACTGATTTATCTGCAGGTTCACTACAACCTATCCATTAAACTGAATTTCTTATAGAAAAAGCTGCGACCAATTTAAAAGGTAACTGAATTATGCTCAATATTTGCAAATGTCACTCATGTAATAGCAATGCCAGATAGGCTTTCCTGTAAAGTTTTACTTGTAAAAGAGTGAGAGTTCCCCTAAAAAAATGTTAAAAGGAAAAAGGAAATTCAGGCATATACTCATAGATAATAACCTCTCTCCCCTAGAAGAGTTACAGAAAAATGGAAAAAGTGAAGATATCCTTGTAATGCCATATTCTTTAACATGAACCTATATCTGTGATATTTGAATCAATCTTTGAAGACATAGGGTACAGGTCTTTTCATTTCCATTTCATTTTCATTTCAATTCATTTCCAAGATTACTATTAGTATGAGGTGGTCAAATTATTGTTCTTTAAACAGTGTTGCATGTGATCGCTTTCCATCAATACAAAATAAGCATAATTGAAATGTATCATTTATGTGTTGTAATTGATATGATTTGAACTAAGATTTTGTAAATACAGAGTAGTACTAGAACATGATTTATCATTCTGCTGGATGAGATATTTTACTAGAAGACTTCATTAGTTTGTGTCTTCATCTTTTTAGTCCCAGATTTTAAATCAGGTCAAAAATCTCCCAATATCACAGAGCCCGCAGATTTTCTTGATAAGGTCTAGTATAGATAGGTGTTATAAAAGAGATATTTAAAATTAAATTTGTTTTAATTTTGAAATTTAATTTGCTTCTGAAATCAGAACTGAAGTAGTGTCTTAGAGTCATTTATCATCCAGGAGAACAAAGGTGCCCTTTGAAGCTGCAGCTTCACCCTGTAGTTGTAGCTGCTTACATCCCAATCTCTGCTTGTATTCTGTGACATTAACATTATTATTTTTAACAATGGATAACATTGTTATTTTTTTCTATTTTTAATACTGTTTATTTATTTGCTCGTTTCCTTATTTATTTATATGAAAGAATTATTAATAACTGCAGCTAATGTATTTGGTCCATTCTGGTAAAATGAATAACAAATTGGTGTTTGGGGGGCGATGTACCATGCAAAATGCTAATGGGATTCCTGAATGGAAGACATCCAGCATGGATCAAGACCTTGCCCATATGTGGGGTTTTTGTCTAAGCAATCTTTTTGTAAGCTTTTTATTGCTTGAACAGCTACTGAAGCAAACAGAGACATATTATTTATTAATTGTGCACCGTTAATAGTGAGGTCTCACCAACTGCCAATCCATATGGACATAAAGCCCTTAGTCCTAAATCTGCTCAGATTAATTTCTTTCAACAGCATCCAACAGTGTGAGGCAAAGTAAGAACCAGGTTGTGCTCCTGCTTTTTTATGCCATGCTTGGCAGATTAGTTCACTAGGACTTTTTTTATAAGCACAAAAAGCTACAGCACTTCTTGGTCCTGTCCAGGCTAGAGATTTGCTAAGATGAAGATGAAAGGACTTTAGATCTGTTGTGTTTTTCCAGATCTTCTCCAAAGCCTGCATAATCCTTTTGTTTGAATAAAAAGGGTGAAAAAAAGGAGATAAGAAACATGTTTCAACAAATCCAAACAGCTACAATATCTAATTACATTAAGGAAAAACTCTTACTTGAAAAAAGTTCAAAGTTTCAAAAAAAATTAAGCCCAGTAGCAATTTCAAGATGTTGGTAATTTGTGATTACTGGTTAATTTCAGTAACCTAATTCTTCAAATAAAATGCAAAACCTCCCCCAGCTATCCATCAACATATCCACTCACATTGTATGCCAAATTTCATTATGTTAACTTTTAAAAATTGGGATATATTCTGGCCTTTTCTAAATTTGCAAGCTACCTCAATGTTCCTGGGTGGATATCAGTTCAGAGAAAGGAATCAAATTTAGCTGCTTCCAGAACTATTTTCTGCTGGATGCCGATTCCTATTTTTTTTTTTTTTTTTTTTTTTTGAGACAAAGTCGAACTTTGTTGCCTGGGCTAGAGTGAGTGCCGTGGTGTCAGCCTAGTTCACAGCAAACTCAAACTCCTGGGCTCAAATGATCCTTCTGCCTCAGCCTCCCGAGTAGCTGGGACTACAGGCATGTGCCACCATGCCCGGCTAATTTTTTACACATATTTTTAGTTGGCCAATTAATTTCCTTCTATTTATAGTAGAGACGGGGTCTCGCTCTTGGTCAGGCTGGTCTCGAACTCCTGACCTCGAGCGATCCGCCCGCCTCGGCCTCCCAGAGTGCTAGGATCACAGGCGTGAGCCACCACACCCAGCCCCCACTCCTATTCTTAAAAAGCAAAGATGATCATTTTGAGAGTTTTGAGTCTTCCTGGTTACTCTCTTCTATGTAGAATGGAGGCTTTGAGTATCTATGTGTGAAATGTTTTAATAACGAATTCAGCCACAATTAAACTGTATTTCAGTCACCCTTTAGGGCAGCATCATTATTCTATAAACCACTTGTTCATGAAATGGTTGGAAAACTAATACTGACCAGTCAATTTGTTTAGTAAATTGTTAGTACACTGTCAGAAAAGCTAAACTACTGAATTTTTGAGATTTCTCTACTCAGACAGGAATTCTGACTTCCACTCTCTGTGCTGGGAAAGAACTAAAACAAAGTTCCCCCAAGAAAACCCCCTGTCGAGAATCTGGGTCACTTAGCATTAGAACTATACATTTTATTTTAATCTAGAACCCTAGCTGCTTTAATCGTTCTTTCCGGTGTTTAAAGCAGTTAAGTAAGCACAAACCCTGTAAGAAATATTGTCGAAGAAGCCTGTTATTCACAGGTCAGAAGGAAGTCGGTGCGTTTACAGTCACCTTACCTGCAAATGGCAAGAAATCAGCCAGGGCACTTTGCCCAGTTTCTGCATGGGGTTGCACGACAAGGAAAGGTAATTTTCCCTTGAGAAACAACCCTTGTTGTCTATGGAAATCATTAATTTTCCACTGAAACGATTTTTTAAAAAGTGTTTACTCTTGGCAATGTTAATACTCCCTTTTTATTACTTTTTGTTTGTTTTCAAACAAGTCGTTGCAGGAAGTCACGACTGTTGCCTGAAGAATGTTTTATATTTAAAGTCGATTCACTTTTAGTGGCTTTCTAAGCTTTGTGTATTCCACTCTGGAACAATATTTAATTGCCTCAGTAAGCTCACCACAGAAGAACCCAACCGTTAGTATTTTTTTTCTTTTTCTTTTGTTATCTTTTTTCCTCTTTCATCTCTAATTTTTTTTTTTACCAGGGGGTTCAACTACCATTTTGTTAATCATGAATATTTCTTCTAAACAATTTGAGAAGGATCTGTCCTCTGACTGCCTGAAAGATCTCAAGCAGCAGCTTGCTGCAGATCTAATGAAAATCTGTCTGTGCATATGCACAAATTGACTAAAGAGAGTACATCAAATGCTAATTCATGGATACAGAAGTAATATGCAAGTAGATTGTGAACTTACTGCACCATCATTTGTAATGAAATAAGTTAGTCAGCCCTCACATTTAGGGAAATAATAAAATAATGCCTTGGCTCGGTGCACTGGAATATAGAGTCTCTTCCTTTTAATTCACTGGTTGCCGATTCACTTCTCTTTGTCACAAGATTGATTTGAACTTATTGAACTGAAAGGACTTTTTAAAAAAGCTTAGGTAAACTGGACAAAAAATATTCCCAGTCATGTAGCAATTATATGCCAGTATATTTTACCTGTATAGAAACATACACATAAATGTATACAGTAGTTCCCTCTATCCTCAGGGGATATGTTCCAAGAGTCCCAGTGGAAGCAAGAAAGTGCAGATATTAATAGTAGTGAACCTGTATATACCACGGGCTTTTTCCTACAGATATGTACCTTTGACAAAGTTTAATTTATAAATTAAGCACAGCAACAGACTAACAACAACTAGTAATATAGTAGAATAATTACAACAATATGCTGTAATAAAAGTTATATGAATGTGCTCTCCTTCTCTTTCTCTCCCAAAATATCTTATTGTACTTTACTCAATTATTTTCAGATCATGGTTGACTGAGGATAACTGAAACTGCAGCAAGCAAAACCATGGATAAGCAAGAACTGTACTCATTAGACAGATTGGTAAATTGATATAATGTTGATAACAATATGATAAATATATGGTTGCTTCTTCCACATGAGAACTTATAAACAGTCCTATAAAATTCTACTAAAGAAACTTTTTAAAAAATAATATATGTAGGACCCTCATTATTAAAAGAGTCCCATTCTCTTCAAGAAACAAAGTGTAATGATACGGAAAGAAAAACTGAGGAATGATCATGGGGTCAGCTCGTACAGATGTTGAGTCAATTTACCCAGATTCTGTACATCCTGCCCATAATTCTGTGTACATGTTGACTGACATGTATTCATTTGTTTCAGTTTAGGCAAAATAACCATCACACTGGTAGGGGTAGGAAAGGTGAGACGCCAAGGGTAATATGATGTGAATAGGTGAAAGATAAAAATAGAAGAGAAACAAAATGTATCTAGTACAGGGAGAAATAAATCTTGGCAATTTACGACCTCATCTCATCAGACAAAATGTCAATGGGAGGGGATGAGAGGAAAAACATACCTTTATTTTTCCACTTTGTTATACAAAACTAATTAAGCTGCTCTTGGCATTAGGGGAAGGAGAATTTGTTTTGTTTGTTTGTCTGTTGGAAAGTAAAACTTTCACTATAGATAGGTATAGTATTCAACATTCAAAAACATATATAATATTAATAATAATCCTGAGATTGTTAGTATAAATTTCCTTTCTATATGATCATCTGACGGTCATAATGTAGCCTTAATCTCAGTGGTTTAGACAATTAGAAGATAACACTTGTTTAAATAAAATCTATGGAAATTTTTATGATTGAATATCTAAACTATACAATTTTGTAAAGAAAATAATAGCAGCAAGGTATTGCATAAAAGCTTTTGGAAGAATGAAGATACTAAGTTAATTGCTTTTTTGCTATTTAAGATTTGAAAAAATGTAAACCCTAGTTATTATACCCTTTTAAAGCTAATTTCCATTTAAGAATAAACTGCTTGTGTATTTAGGTACATTAAAGCATAAGATATGACTGTAATAAAAGTATAAATTCTAAAGTCATGCCATTTTCTGAGTTATTAACTTCAATATTGTAATGGCTTTTTAGTCTGTCAAATTTAAAAACAACTGAAGTAAAAAAGACAAGTGAACAATATACATATATATATATATATACAGAAATTTAATGGAAATTAAAAAGTAAAAAAAATTCATCAATGAAAAGAGTAAAAAATAAGTCTTAGCAGAGGAAGAAAATAGACTATAAATAGTTTTTGATGGCATGCTTCTGGGATTCAGCAATGTGTGTATAACCGCAAAGCCAAATATAGCACACTAGGCAACTGTAGTGGTTGTGGTTGTTGTGAAAAGTAAATGTGCTGCTATAATGTGTAAACTCTCAAATAGAATATATGCCTTATCATTGCAATATTTTGTAAGGGTATGATGATTTTAGTAAAATTATAAAGTAATTTCACTCAGTTCATATATCTACCAGATATAAATCCAGTTTTGTAAACTTCTGTGAGATACAAAGACAGAAAAAGAGAAAGAGAAAGTGGGAGTTGAAGGGTGGAACAAAAGAGAAAGAGAGCAAGAGAAAGAAGAGAGAAGGAGGGAGAGAGAAAGAAAGAGAGAGAGAAAGAGAGAGTCTCAATCTTTTAGTGAATGGAAATGCATTCAATAGAGAAGCAACCTGGGCATAACTAGAATCAAAACCTTTAAATTTCTACATGGTTCTGATGTTCTGATTGGTCCGAATTCCTTTTGTTTTACTGTACCACTTTAGCTTATTCTATTGCTTACCTTTCACACTATTTATATTCCATTCTAGTCTATCCTTGTTTGAGAAACCTCCTCTTTTAAGAAACGTTGCATCAGTCTTCCATATTTGCTCAATGATCATTTTAAGACAAGTATTGCTGCCAAAGGAGCTTTGCTTCTCCTCAATACACACTGCAAAATCACAATGACTTGAATTGTTTACTTAGTGGATGGATGGATTTTGTGTTATATATTCAGCCTGGCTCTCTAAACTTAGAAATCCCTGCTTGCTCTCTACATGCTGAATTCTCTATCAACCTTCAGTAAGGGAGTTTGAAATAATTCTTGGACCAAGAGAGAAAAAAATATTTGCCTGATTAAGAAGATACATTTCTCCTTCCTAACCAAGGGATTTGCTTAAGCTCCACTTATATCCTTCATATGTTTCATAAGAAATGATGACTCCTCTAAGGCCCAAGAATGAATCATTATTTATCCAAATGGATCACAATAGTCTTATTCCTTTTGTCAGTGATTATTTTAGGCTTGTTATGCAACATGGTTATGGTCAATGTTACATGAGGAAAACTCTGCTGGATGGCATTTGAGAAAGTTTTTTCACTATGATAAAGACTCTTTTTTGATCTTAAATTTTATTATGATAACAGACTCTGTAAGCATCTTACAATCAAGAAAAAAGCTAGCCTGATGATGGTGAAGCAGAAACGTGCAAAAAAATCTACCTCCATGTACAACTATATACCAATGGGCAGTGCAGTTTAATTAACCAACCCTACAGCTTTCCAGTATCTGTTAAAAGTCCCACAGAAAGCAGAGGTACATAAAAACATACTCCTTTATGAAGTATAGTCTCATTCCAAATAAGTGATGAAAAGAGAGCAGAATGAGAAAGGGAGAAGGCATTTTTTAGGATGTACTATCAAACTAGTCATCCCTTGTATCAAATGTGGCTGAATGCTTCACCTGGAGCTACTGTCCTCCAAAAATCTAAATAAGGGACTACTAGGCCAGCTTTAGAGATGGTTATTTTTGTGTAGAATCAAGAAGAAAGTAAGAACAATGTATAGGCTCCTTCATCCTTTATGTTATTTGGTGCTCCAGAAGGAAAAGAAAGAGGTAAAGACAAAAGAATTTGGAGTACTGGAAAGTGATACATAATGATACATATATGAACCTTCATCCTTAGTATTGCTTTAGCTCTTGATTTTTTTGGCATAGATATAAGTGTCTTCTGGTATTATATTCCTTCTGTGTGAAGAACCTTCCTTTAGTGCAGGTCTGCTAGAAATATGCTCTCAGGTTTCTGTCTAAAAATTCTTTACTTTTCTTTCATTGTTGCAAAATACGTTCACTGGATATACAATTCTAGGTTGCCAGTTTATTTCTTTCAGTACTACTAAAGTATAATCTCTTCGTTGTCTAGTTTGCATAGTTTCTGACTGGAATTCTGTTGTAATTCTTACGTTTTCCCCCTCTGTTTATTGGGTATTATTTTTCTCTGGATCTTTCAAAATTTTTTCTTTACCTTTAAAGAAGTTTGACTCTAATATGAAAAGATACTTGTTTTTGTTGTAATGCTGGTGGATATTGTTGTTCTATTTGTTCTACATAGGTTTCTCTGAGCTTCTTGGATCTATAGTTTCTTTAATTATGTATAGAGGATTCACAGCCATTATTGCTTCACATATTTTATTTCTCTCATTCTCTATTTCTTCTCCCTCTGCATTCACAAAATCCCAAGGCTGTTTATTATTTTACAGCTTTTAGATCTTCTATTTTGTTTCTCCCACCTTTTAATTTTTCACTTTATGCCTCAGTTTTTCTCAATACACTTCAGATACTGAACTATCTGCAAGTTCATTGAATATTTTCTCAAGTATGTCAAGTCTATGTAAATGTGATGAGCACCTTGAAGGAAATTTTTATCTCTAAGGTAGTAACCTTTTTTGCTTCTGCAATTTCCATTAGGCTTCTTCTTGTACTTGCTATCATCTTACTGAAATTCCTCATCTGTTCATACATATTATCTATCTTTTTTACTAGATTCTTTAACATACTAATCATAGTGCTTTAACACATTGACTGCTAGACAAAAAAAAAAAAAACCACAAAAACGAAACAGAAACTTTTCTTTGGGGACAATGCTGTATTATGAAAATAGAATAAAAACTTCAAGTATAATTTTAAGGTAAAAATAAATTAAAAAATGAAATTTATTCACTTCTATTCATTTCATCAACATCTTTAGAATTAAATTATCAATATTAATTATAGTAATAATATCAAAAATATCAATAATAACATCAACAAGTAAGGGGTTATATATGCTTCATGTGGCCCTGGGGTCAAAACTAGAGTGAGTTAAATACAACTCTCATGGCAGTTAACGTGTTAAAGTCCCAACATTGTAGTCATCTTGGAGTTCCAATATCTGAATCTTACCTGAATCTGGTCCTATTACTTATCACTTGTCAATAAGTTGTTTTATCTTACTTTCTGTCTGTGTCCTGCATTTTTTTTTATTAAATACCAGACATTGTCCTTACTTCAATAAAGACTGAGATAAAAAATATTAAATCTGTATATGAGCATTCATCTTCATTATTCAGGTCATTATTATGGGTTGTTGAGTTAATCTAAAGGTGAGGTTTTGCTTTTTTGTTTCTATAATTATTGTCAGTAAATCACAGCCTTCAATTCCTCCACTGATCAGCTGCCATTGCCTTATTTTGGAGCAGGGTAGAATTGAGGTGACATATGTTTTTTTTTTTTCCTTTCCTTCAGTGTTAGTGCTCCATCTTCAGCTTTCACCAGTCATGCACATCTATGCAATAGAAAGCCTTTTTTTCCACATTCTTGTACCTTCCCTAATGGTTGACTGCTATTGCTAGTTAATGGGCACTAACTTCTGTTAGAAGTGGCATGCTCTGTTAACCAGATCTCATTTCAGTCTTAGAGAAGCAGTTGATACCCCACCACCTCATAGTAGCCAAACACAACCTTCCATCTGTGGTTTGTATTAGGTAGGAGTATGCTACCCCTCCTCCAGCAGTAGGAGGCCTCTGGTTGGTGTGCATATAAGATATAGGAGCTAAAAGTATTTGCCATTCTCCCAGATATTTAAGGGTTTGCTTTCTGTAGCCTAGTGTATAGTCAGTAAATATTTAATTCTTCCTGTAGTAAAATTCAGATTATTTATTGAGGAGAGAAGTTTTATAAAGGTATAGATGTGAGTACTGAGTAAGAAGCCACAACACCTGAACACTTTATCTAAGGGAATCCATAGGCTTTTTATAAACTCCTTTTAATAGACTGGAGATACATGATTACCAAAGCTACAAAATCAGATTTGTGGTTTTTTTAGAGTCAAAGTCAGTATGAAAGGAGACTTTGCAGCTATTTTATTTTATGGTCCTTTGAAGCTCTCAGTGAAATTAGGATAGAAAGAGTGTCAGTGTAACATCCTCTAATACCTGCAAACTCACAATTATAATTATTGATTGTTGATTTTTTCAAGTTACCAAAAAAAACCTATTAATCAGGCAAACCTAATTTTATCAGAAGTACTGAATAAGGGAAAATGCAATCTTAATATATAGATGTCTTGACAAACTCTTAATAGTTTCCCAGAAAGAAAAGTTCAGGGAAGGATATTTATAAGGATTTAGTGTCTTGGATCAAGTTGTTAAAGGTAGAAATTGATTGGAATGAACAAAATGAATGACATGACAGTTTAGAATTACTGGACATGTCAAAGCAAGCGTCTTAAAAGGAGTGTTGATGAGTAAACAGTTATTTAATAATTGAATGATTAGTGCAGGTAAACAATCTATTTTCTTATTAGGACAGCTTTTTTGCTCATATGAGAAAACTATTTGTCCAAAGGATCTATTTCCCTGACAGGAGAGCTTTTTCGCCTATACAAGAAAATTGTTTGTTCAAAGGGATTTCCTGAAGCAAATAGTGAAGTTATTTAATGATATATAGTCTAATACGCTGTACAGGATTTTCCAGTAGCAAATGTCTAAGTCATGTTGACACAGGTCACCTCAATTGTCAGTCCTAATTGTTATTTGGATCAAGGGGGTCTTAATTTTCAAAGCACAGCAATAAAATTGCTACAGAGATGGTGTTCCAATTATCTATTGTTGCAAACGAAGAATCCCAACCAACACTTGCTGGTTTAAAACATTGCTTTGTTAGAATCATTCGCTGTTTCATTTGTTGACAGACCCACCTGGTAAGTTCTTGCTTGAGGTATTTCACACAGTTGCAGCCAGAAGGAGGCTGGGGCTGGAGTCATATGAAGACTGAATATCCACCATAGCTCATTTCCGTGGCTGATAGTTGATTATAGGTCTTGACTAAAGCTGAGATGTGTTGTTCAATGGAGTGGCCACACTTTGTGGCTGTGCTTTTCACAGTGTGGTGGATGGTTTCTAAGAGGATTCATCTCAAGGGTCAGCTTTTCAAGAAACTTAAGTAAATGTTCCAAGGCACTTTTAACATAGCAGCAGAATATTACCTTCACCATATTATATTAGTCAAATAAGGCACTAAGATTAGTCCTAATTTAGGGGGATATGGAATTTGACCTGTTAGTATGAGAAGCAGTAGGCACATATATTTATAGCTGGTGTGAACATCTTCAAGACTGTTCTCCACAGATTACTGAAGGGAACCATAGTTCATGTTTCTTCCACATGCAATATCCGTTTATTCTCCAACCAAGAGTTTGAAACTCATTCTCTTACAATACTGATTCTTTTTTTTATTTCAGGAAATTATGAGAGTACAAACACTTTGGTTACATTTTATATCTTTGCCTCTCCCTAGCAAGGGTTAGAGGTATGCCCCTCCCCTTCACAATGCTCACCGCATCCCTCAGTTGTGAGTCTACTCCCCCAAACCCCTAATCCCTGGAGAACACCATCACCATGTGAGCACCACAGTGTTAACCAGTCAGTAACAATTTGATGGCGAGTACATGTGGAGCCCATTCATCCAATCTTGTGTCACCTCACTTTGGATAATGGGCTCAAGCTCAATCCAGGAAAATATAAACAGTGCTAGATCACTGTCATTTCTTATAATTGAGTAATATTCCATTGTATACATATATCAAATTTTAATAATCCACTCAACAAATTGATGGGCACTTGGGTTGTTTCCATGTCCTTGCAATAGTGAATTGTGCTGTTATAAACATTCGGGTGCAGATGTGTTTATTATAGAATGTCTTATGCTCTTTTGGGTAGATGCCTAATAATGCTATTGCTGGATCAAATGATATTTCTATTTTTAACTCTTTGAGGTATCTCTAAATTCCTTTCCACAGAGGTGGCACTAATTTGCAGTCCCACCAGCAGTGTAAGAGTGTTCCTGTCTCTCCACATCCTCGCCAACATTTGATGTTTTGGGATTTTTTTGATAGAGTCCAATCTCACTGGGGTTAGGTGATATCTCATTGTGGTTTTGATTTGCATTTCTCTAATGATTAGAGATGTTGAGCATTTTTTTATATGTTTGCTGGCCATTATTCTATCTTCTTTGGAAAAGTTTCTGTTCATTTCCATTGCTCATTTATTGATGGAGTTGTTTGATTTTTTCTTGTTGATTCTTTTGAGTTCTAGATAGATTCTTGTTATCAGACCTTTATAGGAAGTGTAGAGAGCAAATATTTTCTCCCATTCTGTAGGTTGTCTATTTGCACTAATGATAGTTTCTTTAGCTGTGCAGAAGCTTTTTAATTTGATCAGATCCCATTTGTTTATTTTTGTTGCTGCAGTGCTTGCTTTGGGGGTCTTCTTCAAAAATTCTTTGCCTAGGCCATTAAATCCAGAATCTCAGCATTTATTAATAAATTGAGTTTAAGTTATTGGGTATGGCTCCTCTTACTATAAAAATTTGTGAATTAGAGGGATAAATTCTCTGCATCCATCCCATACTGAATATTAAGTGGTGATACAAATATAAAGTAATTGCAATGGAGACTCCAATTTCAAAAGTGTTGGAGAGGACAGGTTGGCACATAGCCATGGCCAGTGCATAACAATTCTGAAACCTAGCTAGGCACATGTCACAACTTGCTTGGTTAGGTTAAAATCTACTCCTTAGGCATATGTATTAGTTCATTTATGTTCTTATACGGAAATACCTGAGACTGAGTGGTTTATCAATAGAAGAGGTTTATTTGGCTTGTGTTTCTGTAGGCTGTACAAGAAGCATGGAAACAGAATCTGCTGCCAGCAAGGGACTCAGGTTGCTTCCATTCACAGCAGAAGGCTAAGGGGACCCAGTGTGCAGAGATCAAATGATGAAAGAGTTGAGAGAGAGAGAGCAGAGGAGGTGCCAGCCTCCCTTCAACAACCAGTTCTCAAGGGAACTAGGAGTGAGAACTCACTCACTCCCTCTACCATTGCACCAAGATATTTATGAGGGATGCAACCCCACAACCCAAACATCTCCCACCAGGCCCCATCTCCAACATTGGTGATAAAATTTCATCACAACTTGACAGGGCCAAATAAACCATATCCAAACCATAACAGAGTGATTATATATGGATCTTGATCCATTCTCTAGACTTTTGGCTCTGAAATCTCAGTCATTCATAAGAAATGACCTGTGTTTGCAGCTAAGTATTAATAACTCTCATTTTGCTTTCTGCCCATAGTAAGATAGGGCTCTTAAAGCCTTTCAATTTAAATTGTCCCTGCCTTTTTTCCTCTAAAGTGACATTTTTCTTAATTCAACGATCCTAAAATTTAGATGTTTCCTATAAATTTCACTGGGGTTCGGTTTAGTTGACTGAAGGCATTATCAAAAACTTCTTTGACACTAGCTCCTTTTTGGCAATGGCTGAAAGTCACAGTTCTTTGGTACAGTGCCCTTAAGATTTTAGAAATCTTCTTGTCTAGAAAGAGAATCTAAAAGATACATCAATATTAGACTTCCCAGCTGAAATTTTCTGGGACATATGTCCTTAATATTTTTAGAAGTCTTTTTGTCTAGCTCATATGATACATAAAAAAACTGCCTTAAATATGTCTGAGGTCTTAACAAAAGATCTTGAAACTATACCCTCAATCTGAACATTCTTACATGCAGGCCTCATTTTACTGGCAACACCTTGTATTTGATCTTTGCTTGAGTCTATTCCTTATTTTGAAAGCTTTTATCATCTTGAAACTCTGAAAATGAGAAATAGTTTAATTTTTGACTCAATATTTCTGGATTCTATCTTCTCTAAATTTGTCTAGAAACTAAACAATTCACTGTTTATCTATCCTTACCTGTACCTGATCACACATGGCTTTCAAAAACAGTTACTTTGATGGCTCTGGAAATTTCCTGAAACAAACCCATCAACTAATTATGTATAGTTTCTATTTTCCACCTAACCGCAGTTAACACTGTTGTTGAGTATTTTGCTACTATATAAAATGGATAATCTAATTCTATAATAATTTTTTTCCCTCAATGCCCATCAAATCTATCATAATCTATTAGGTACCCTCCAGCTTACGCCTGCCTCCAGTCTCACAGGCACAGCCACGTTTTAAGTTTTTGTGATGGAAGCTCTATTACTCTGTTCTGTGTTGCTATAACAAAATACCACTAACTGGGTAATTTATAGAGAAAAGAAAGTTATTTCTTACAGTTTGGAGACTGAGAAGTCCAAAATCAAGGTGCCAGTATCTGACACGGCCTTCTTGCTACCATTCTGTGTCAGGAGGCGGAAGGGAAAAACAGCAGCTGCAAGAGAGCAAGAGAGAGAAGGCTGAACTAGCTTTTATAACAACATACTCTCATGATACCAAATCCTCTCTTGGGATTAATGGCATTAATCTATTCGTGAGGACAAAGCCCTTGTGGCCTAATCACCTCTTACTGGTCCCATCTCTTAATACCTTCACAATGGCAGTTATTAATAAATTTCAGTTTTAGAGGGCACGTTCAAAACAGAGCAATAGCATTCTACTTCTTGTGCTAATTTTTGTTCTAAATATTTATTACTATGGGAAAAAAATCCCAAAAATTAGTGGTTAAAAACAACAATTTATTGTGATTTCCTGTGGTTTTATGGGTTGACTGGTCTCAGCTGGTTAGTTATTACTTTGATTTCTCAGGAAGTAACAACTTGGAAGCTGGGGCTGGAGCAGTCTGAGGGCTCTACTGGGCTACATATCTAAGATGGCTCATTCGTATTGCAGTCACTTTATGCTAACTATTGCCTAAGAGCTCACACTTATTATCTATCAGAGCGGCTATCCACAGTCTCTCCATGTGACTTTGACTTCTCGCACTCTGGGGCCTGGTTTCTAAGTAGAAATATCACAAAAACAAACATTCAAGCAGCCTAGGTAGAAATCTGAAGACTTTTATTGACCTAATCTTTGAACAGCAAGAATATTACTTCTACCACATTCTGTGGGGTAAACAACTCACTCAGGCTAGCCCAGAAGCAAATGAGAAGCAGAATGTGCATACAGGGAGGTTAAAAAATGATGGTACTAACTTTGGAAACTGTCTAATACAGAAGGTGCATATAAATTTGATGGAAGAATAATGCCTAGAGTGAGTGTACTAGAGAAGGAGCACTATTTAATAAAGGCTTTTCTTCTGTATCAGTGCACCATAGTACATACAAAAGTCACATCACTTCAGTCCTCTGATAACTTCATCTTCGCGAATTTCTGTCTAACCTTTTAGTAATCACATTAGAAAAAGAAAAGATGTGTCAATTTGCCAACTGCTGAATTATTTTTATTTTTATAATTTTATAAAAACTACCACATACATAGGAGCCTCATTTTATGACAACACTCACACACACACAAACAGGGAGGCATAGAGTAATACTATGACAGATTACTCCCTTAATAAGTGGCTGATACGGTTTGAATGTATCCCTCAAAAAAGCGTGTTTTAGAAACTTAATCCCCAATGCAAGGATGTCAGGAGATGTGGACTAATAAGAGATGATTAAGCAATCAGGGCAGAGTAAATGGATCGATGTCTTTATCGAGGGAGTGGATTTAGTATAAAAGGGGGATTTCAACCCCCTTTTACTTTCTCTCTCTTTCGCCTTCTGCTATGGGATAATGCAGCAAAAAGGTCTTCATTAGATGCAGGCCCCTTTATCTTGGGCTTTCCAGCCTGTAAGACTGTGAGCCAATAAATTTCTGTTCCTTATAAATTACCCAGTCTTTGGTGTTCTGTGATAATTGCACAAAACAGGCTAAGATAGTATGTTAATACTAAATAAAATATAGCATTTAACTACTTCTATTTCATTTGATGCGATGGATTTTCAGAGAGTAATCTGCTATAGAAGTTTGATTCCCAAAAACTAGTTCAACGAATCCAAATTTTGCTTTTCTTTACACTATGCTAATTTCTAATTAACCTTCATTATTCAGTTCATCTAAATAATGACTACAATTACGAATCACTAGACCATTTTAGCAGATTGACATCATAATGGTTTTTGGTGAATTTTATCTTTTTTGCCACAAACTTGTTGATCTTCACCTTCTGAATCATCAGGTTGCTAGCTTTGAACCATATGTACATTCACAAAAATTTTAGGGGTAAATTGCACAGGTAATTAAAGATGCTTAATTAAAAATACAGTATGTAAATGTTCTGCTTTCAAGAAAATTGCTATGTGCCATCTTTAAAAATAGAACAAAATAATTATCCAGAATCATTTTGTTGACATGTTTTAAGGGGCTGCTTAGAAACTTTTTAGCTTTCTAAAAACCTCCAATATGATATAGTTCAATTTAAAAAACAGAAGCCAATGTATTAATAAATGCTACTTATCCCTCCCCCCAAAAAAACAGACTGTTATCTTCAAAATTCACATGCGCAAACATACACATTCTTATCAAAGTTGGATAAACCCAAATATTTATCACTCAATATTTATGCAAGACATCAATAAATGAGTACTACAAATAAAGTCTGTGGGGGATGCATTTTTTAAAGTAGTTATAACCACAGGTGCTAATTATAGGAATTAAAGATCTATAGAAAATAAACAATTAAATAGTCTATATAAGAAAAGGAATTGTAGATTTCAAGCTAATGTATTTTGTAAGGAATTATTGAGTGAGGCAACATTAGAAGAGTAACTGGGGTAACTTTTTTAAATTTATTGTTTTGTATTATAAAAGAAGTATATAGTCAATGTAAAACTTTGAAAAAATAGAAAATGTAATGGATAAGAAAACAACCAATAATCTTGGCCCCTCCACTCATTAGTTTTGGACACTTGGCCTGTTTCCTAATTTATAAAATGGGGAACTAATAGTATCTATATCACAGGATTATTTTCAGTATTAAATGTGTTAATGTGTATGAAGAACCTAAAAGACTATTTATCACATAGGAAATGTTCAAAGTGTTAGCCCTTATTATTAGCATTATAAAAACTAATTTATGTAAAAATGCACTGAAATTCTGCTAAGTGCCTTGCACTGGTCTAGTCCATGTACATATACAAATAAACTGAACAGACTCAACTCCTTGCTTCATGGAGTTTATATTGAATGTGAAGAGACAGAGAATACACATAAAAATTAGTGGGTATGTTGTATGTTAAAAGTGATGGATATAAGTAAGGCAGAATAAGTGGGATAAAAACCACCTGAGGAGCAGATGGTTGCACTTTTAAGCAGTATGGACAGGATAGATCTAACTGAGAAAGTTACATTTGAACATAGACCTGACGGATATGACAGAATGGGCCATACAAAACACCCAGTGCAAAGGACTTGAAACACCAATGTCCCTGATGTGGTCAAGATAGCAAGGAGGCTGCTAGTTGGAGTAGGCTGAGTGAGAGAAAGGATAGGAGACTTATGTACATTGAGCAAAAGTGGGAGCCAATCATGCAAGAACTAGTAGGTCTATGGCTTCTACTCTGCATAAAATGGGGAGCTATTAATAGAAGACGACTTTGAGTAAAGACGATCTGATGGATGTTTTTAGAGAATCCCTGCTTACTACTTTGTTGAGAACAGACCATAGGAAGACAAAGATGGATTCAGGAAAATCAGCTGGGAGTCTATTCCAGTTATCCAGGAGAGAGACGATTGTGACTTGAGCTAGGATGGTAGTAAGGAATGACAGTGTTGAGGAAAATGCTGGTGATACAGGAGAGACAAAACAAATTTTCAAGAATAAAATCATCGAATAGGACAGAGAAGTGGATGGATTTTCTTCAAATGGGAGCCTAGACTGTTCATATAGTAAAAAGAGCGAAGGTGGGAAGGTGTGGCATTGGGAATTTGTGAAATCCTCTTGTAATATACTGTTGTTTCTAACTGCTGAGATAAATGCCCTTGATATTTGATGTGTTCACTTCCAGGCTCTTCTCTCTATGTCACATATGAAGATCAAGGTACAAATCAGAGTGGGGCATCTACAAGTCAAAAAATGCCAAAGATTACCAGCATCCACTAGGTCCTAGGAGAGAGGCCACGTAGCAGATTCCTCCTCACACCCCTTATGGAGAACTAAACCGGCTGACACCCTGATCTCAGACTTCTAGCTTCACTAACAGAGGCAATAAATTTCTGTTGTTTAAGCAGAAACGTATTTCTGCTTAACTTTGTACTTTGTTATGGCAGCCCTGGCAAACTAATACCCTACCTTAGACAGGTAATGAAGATCAACAGCAATAGTGATAAGTAATAAGGATATTATGTTCCCTTGATATGATATAATGAAAATTACGCTTTATCTCTGTGATCTCCCTCCCAAACACCCATAGCCTCAGCCAAATCATGACAAAAACATCAAACAAATCCCAATTGTGGGACATTCTATCAGATACTTAACCAGTACTTCTCACAATTATCAAGGTCACAAAAATAAGGAAAAATCTAAGAAATGGCCACAGACTAGAGGCACCTAAATAGATAATTAATGAGAATTAATTGTCATGTGGTATTATGGATTTGGGAACAAAAAAAGAACATTAGATAAAAACTAAGAAAATACGAATAAAGTGTGGACTTTAGTGAACCATAATCTATCAACATTGGTTCATTAATTGTAGCTAATATACCATACTAACATAAGTAATAAATAATAGGGGAAATTAGGTCTGAGGTATAGAAGAATTCTCTATTATATTTACAATTTTTCTGTAAAGGATAAAACTGTTCTAGAAATAAAATATATTTTAAAAAATACATGGAAATATATTTGACGACCCTTAAATTAATTTATTCAGACCTATATCATTTCTGACTCTGCCATACTTTCTGTGCCTAAGCCAGATACTGTCCATAGTTGAGGTTAACACATATAGTTTTTTTATCAGTTTAGCTTACAGTGATGCTGATAAGAAAATGAGTTCACAAGCATGGTGAAGGCCATCTTCATTTTCTCTCCCTCACTACAGAAATGAGAAAAGGCAGATGAATAAAAGTTGTTTGCTAATGACATATTTTTTTAATTTTGAAAAAACCTTAAAATTTCATTTTCAAATCGGATAGAGACCAAGATAAAAAAGTAAGATTATATGGAAGAAGAATATATTCAATGTACAAATATTTCACCATGAATGCCTGAGAATAGTTTTGCAAGTCAATAGCATGACAAATGTGATATGCATAAGTGTGTTGATTACAGAAGAGAAAATACAAAAAAGAGCCATACAGCCTTTTCATTATATTTTTAAAGTAAGCAAATAGATTAAAAAGAAAAATGCATACATTTTTTAAATTACGAAATCATTGGTTAGAATAAAGAGCAATGTACAAAATATTCCAAAGTTAAAGATTTATTAGAGAAAAGTACAAAAATATTAGAAAACAAAAAGAATTCTATAAGGGAATGTGCTTATACACACAAATACTTATAATCTTTCAAAAGGGATATAAAATATATTTTAAAAATTTATATTATCTGACTTTCAAGCATGAAAATAATCTTTAAATAATTCCATTTTACTTTGGAATGAATAATAGATTTTCCAATGTCTTTAAACAACTCTAATGACTTTGTAGCAAAAATAAGTAAAATACAATAAAAATTGAAGCAAAACCCTAAATCTAACTTTCAATATCAAAAATCGTGTTAACCTTCTTGAACAAAGCTTATAATATAAGCTGTTATTTTATCTTGTATGATCATCAGTTATATTATTTAAGTAGAGTGGTTCTAGAAATGTTGTAAATAATGGTGGTAAATGAGATTTTTAGATTGCTCTAATATCTTTTATCTTTAATATTATTCTTTTGGTTCGCTAATTTAGAAGGATTCAATTTGACAGCATGCTTTATATCAAGTTTTATGTTTTCATCTTTTAAAAAATACATAATGAAAATTGGGTGTTCAAATCACATCTTTTATAAGTAAACATTGCATTTCTGATTCCTGTCCATTGGGTGTGCTTTGGGGTTGCTAGTCTCACTGTGCTATTCTTTCATCTGGTCCCCTCTTACGAACAAAGACAATTTGTCAGGGTTTGGGATATGAGCTGTGACCACAGGTTAGAACAAAGTTAATTATTCTGTAGAAGCATCAAATCCAAGACTTTGACCTCGAGAATGTCATGCTTGAAGCAGTCGGACTAACTTGGCCACAGATAAATTAGTTAAACACTTTAAAGCAACATAAGTTTCAGATTAGCTAGAATTTGAACCAGTGCTGATGGGTGGGGGTAGTAACTCATTTTTCTCATCCTTTTGATTTCACCTTGGAGTAAATTAATCTATTCCACAGAGTTTATTATTCCAGGGTGCATTCTCACTCTCTTTTCCTCGTTTGTTTACTTTTGTTCTTCCCTGCCTGCAAATCTCCAAAGCCCTCATAGAGTCCTAAGAGAGTTAAGACCTAGGATGAAATAGTCCAGTCCTTTGTTTTCCTTTAATTCTCAATCATCTACATCCTCAGTCATTAGCTAGTAAGTTTTTCTATCAATTGGAATAGTTTCCCTAGTTTACATAATCTGTAATACAAAAAGAAAAATGCTCATTTTCAGGTTTGGAACATTAAGGTATGTGTTAACCCTAATCTTTTTTTCATCCTTCCTGCATGGGAGATTAATCAAGATGCTGTGTCTATTTTCCCTACCAATTATCTCTTGGTTTTATCCCTTCCTACCTTAATTCAGCTTCCCCTGTAGCACATGCTGTCCACGGCTGATACCTAACTTAATGAACACTCTTAATGACTGACCTTCCTGACATGATTCTATATCCTCTTCAATATATTCCACTCATAATCATTATAATATTCTCCCTCAAATCCCTACATAATTACTTACTGCCCATCACCAAACATATCATACTTAAACTCTTCTCACTTACCTCAAGGGCTCACATCCATTTTCTCATCTCTGACTAAATTAATTTTTCATTACCATCCAGTGTGCCCCATTTTCAGCACAGGGTCAATAAGTTATAAGTCACAGAAAAAATTAACCTTCGTTTCCCTGTTTTCAAGTCACTGAATCTCCAGCAGCTTCCCCCTCACCCCTCATGCTTCATGGAGTTGACTCTTCTTTCTGTGTGCCAGTCCATAACCAGCTCCAAATATAGCTGAGAAGCCCTAAATCCTCACGATCATACTTTTATTTGGCCTCTTGCAAGTGTTCAAGTACTCAGTCTGTGCTGTTTTATTTTTTATCATTTTAAAATCAGACTACGTGAATTAAAGCTACACACAAAGCATTGATCAGCCTCAAGAATATTAAGCAAAAAGTCAGAAGAATCCATGATTTCGCGTCATTTTTCTGGAAATTCTTAACAAAGAAAACAATATTACAAATTTTTTAGAGGTACATTAAGGTGTGATAAAAACATACAGAAATGCATAGAAGTGGTAAATCTGTAATTCAGAGTTAAGAGTTAGAAGGAAGGGGGCTTCAATTGTAGAGGGGAAAGCTTCGTTGATTAAGCTGAGTGGTGAGTACATCAGCATGTATTCCATTGTTTATTTTTGCATATTTAAGGATTTTTATAAGAAGTTCAAAGAGCAGATAATATCTTCAATGTTAGGCCCCAAATTCACAACTGTGACACAGAGCACTATTCTCTCAATTGACATATACTATTAGACTCATGATTACAGGATACTTACAATGTTATCTATTCCAAATTTTTCTTCTTCACTTGAGTTAAGAATCTACTACCTAATCTTCCAATCATTTGTTTATTCAGTTTTTCATTTAAAAATTATGTGTGTGTGTGTATATATATATATATATATACACACACATATATCTTCTTTGTGATAAGCACCAGGTTGTCAGTGGAAGATACAGAGGGAAACAGAGGGGGGGATAATTTTGCCTATTTGCTATGAGGATTTAGACTGTATAGGGAGATACAAATCTATAAAAATTTAAGTGAATGATTTGTTGTAGTTGCTCTGATAGAAGGAGCCAAGCAGAAGGCAAAGCCTGAAGATGTGAAACTGAAGCTAACCTAGTGTCTTAGTCCATTTTGTGCTGCTATAACAAAATACAACAGAATACCCATAATCAGGTAATTTATTTAAAAGACCCAGAAATTTATATCTCACAGTTCTGGAGCATAGGAAAACCAAAATCAAGTCAACAGCAGGTTTGGTGTCTGGCAAGGGTCTGATCTCTTCTTCCAAGATGGAGCCTTGAAAGCTGAACCCTATGTAGGGGAGGAGCACTGTTCCTCACAGGGCAGAAGAGAGCAGAAGAGAATGGACAAGCCTATGCAAGCTATTTATTTATTTTAAAGATAGGGACTCTCCCTCTGGGCTCAAGAGATCCGTCCCCCTCAGCCTCCAAAGTAACTAGGATTACAGGTGAACACCACCACACCTGGCTAATTTTTAAAAATTAATTTTTGCAGAGAAGCAGTCTTGCTGGTTGCCCACACTGGTCTCAAGCTTCTGGCCTCAAGCAATCCTCCTACCTTGGTCTCTCAAAGTGCTGTGATTACAGGCATGTGCTACTGCACCCACTTGCAGGCTCTTTTTATAGCAGCATTAATCCTTTCATGAATGGAGCCCTAGTGACCTAAACACCTGCCATTAGTCTCCATTTTACAATCCTGTTGTACTGGGGACTAAGATTAAACATAAGCTTTGGAGAGGACAAAAACATTCAAACCATAGCACCCACAGTATTAAGTGGGAGCAGAGGCTCAGAGAAGCATCAGGCAACCTTTTAATGCTAAAACTTGGCTTTCTATCCTCCATTCTCTCACCCTATAATGATGCTCTGCAAATGTGATATTTATAATATAAATTGATTTTAGCTATATGCATAATGGATTTAATAATATCTCCCATAAGTTCTAATTGGTAAGACTTATAGCATAATTAAAATGCATAGCCTATGTCTATGAAAGTCAAATTAAATGAGATAAAGAAAATATCTGAAATAAAAGAATTGGCAATAATGCTAAAATTTTAATTCTAGGTAAAACGTTGAAAACATTCATTTTCTTTGGTACTGCTTTTTCAATTTGATTGCAAACATTGTTCCGTACACCTGGATAATTATCGTCACCTTTATTTAAAATTGTAGTTAGAAGCATAGATGTTGGCACCAAGAAGACCGTCACAGAATAGCTGTATGTCTTTAGGGAAATTTCTTCATCTTTCTGAGACCTAAATTTTTTCATGTAAAATAGAAATGATAGTAATATTTCTCCTATACTGTTGCCAAAATTAAAACACTCAATTCACATAAAATTCTTAGCACATTGCCTGGCACAAAATAAGTATTCAAAAATGTTCATTAGTTTATTATTATTATTTCAAATTGACTGTAAGGAAAGTCTAAATGGCCATATACTATCTTTTACCAGATATTTGAAACTCAGTAGTGTATAATGCCTTCATAATCCTCTCTTAGTCCTTGAATATAAAGTTTTTAAGACAAGAGACATTTTTACCTGTATATAAAATGTGGGTAAAAGACATGAATTCTTGCTGCTACTCATATCAGGAACTGTCCATGTGCTTTTTAGAAAGCATCACCATATATTTACTTCTTACAACTTTCTTCAGAAAGAGTTTATTTTAATTTTTGTCACAGAATTTTAGTGTGAAAAACTAGGGAAATTGCCTTAAAAAACATCATGGCATCAAATTACATATCATTAATTGCAACATAACATCAAACGGCAATGTAAATCTTGGTTTTATCTCCAAGTGTTATACCAATTTTTAGTATAAATTCAGCATAATTTGTACTTAAAATGTCTCTAAGTTAACTCTGGTATTACTTTTAATTATTTTGTTTCATGGAGTTTATCTTTCTGCATTTGAAACTAGTTATTGGAAAATTGAAGTTTTATCTGGTAGGTTTTATTCCTTAGAAATATTTTGGAACTGTAAAAGAATAATGATAGGTAGGTATTTACAAGGGATTATTCTCTTTATTCTTGTGTATTTCCTATTTCAAAATGCATTTGTCACAAATATTTTTATTATCTGTACTTTCAATATCTACACAGTTACTAATAAGGGAGAAATCATAAGTATTTTCATAATTTACAAAAACTCTCATCTGAAGCTTTGAATTCCCATAGTTCTCAGAAAATAAAAATTAATGAAGATGTATTTTTGTGAAAAATGAGATACTCTATGTGAAATTTTATATACATTTAAATAAAGATTGTTTATATATGTTTTATTTTAGAACATTATTAATATTTTGAATGATGCTGATCTATCAATAGTAGAAAGAAAACTCAATTTCTTTCAAAAATATTTTATAGATTTTTTAAAACTAATACCAGAACCAATTTCATATACACACAAGTGGTACCACTTTAGAAATACTACACAAAAACTTCATAACCATTTAGCACAACTTTGGGTAACTTTTAAAAAATATAAAATAGTTTTTTAAAACGTAGTATTACCTGCAGTATTATTTTTTTGTAAATCATTGATATATATTAGCCTTTCTGTGGCAATGTAAAATAAATATCCGTAACAAAATCCGATATTCTCAAGGGGTAGTATCTGAAATTATGGTCAGGAGACAGTGTGTGGTAAAGAACAGGTGCGAGCCATTTATCTTCATTTTCTCTGTCTTTTATTGGTTGGTATCTATTTAAGTTTCGAAGGTGGTGGAAAGTGCCATTCTCTACTTTAAAAAAAAAAAAGAAGCTTCTGTCAGTTGATAAGTAAACCTTTGATTTTTAAGATGACAGGATTAATAACCCTTTTAAAAAAAAATTGCTGCTAACAGGAAATCAGAGTATATGTAAAAAGCCAGGAAAGGTTAGTGGTGACCAGTGAGGATCCCTTGTGGCTGATGGACAGAGATAATTGGAGAACAAGAAAACTTGCACTTATCAGAGCCCGACAGCCTCCAGGAAGGAAAGGTCCTCTGCCAGCACTAGATCCAACACTTGACTGGTGTGTGGTTAGACACAGTACAATGATCACAGCATTGGATGCAGTCAGAATTTAATACCCTGGCAGCTGTGGAAACAGTAAGGCGATCCACCTTACTACTGTGGGATTGAGTAACATTCACAGGCTTCACTGGAGGTTCAGAAAAGCACAACAGTGCCTGCACCCCAGAGCTTCTTATAATTCTCTAGAAGTTTGAAATTTTTCTTTTTCAAAAGGGACATTGGCTCAAGGTCATTTCTCCTGACTGATGTTTCAGTGATTAATTTCATTTCCTTTGTTCAAGCAGCCTATGTATACTTTACACAATTGTATCAACAAATTGGGTTAGTAGCCTATTAGGCTAAGAAAAATAAAATTGTCGCTTCCTCATATCCTGTGTGTACTATCTACTGCAGCACAAGTGTGTCTCCCTAGGTACGTCCTAGCTAGCTTTAAACGCCAAGGTAAACTTAAAGAGAAAAACGATGAGCACACAGAAGAGCACTGCTAATCTAATTTTCCTTGAGTTTGAAATAATTAGAAATCAAGGAAATAGAAAATACTTCATTCTCTGGATGCATATATGATAATATAGGAATCCAGCATACTAGATTTTGAATTATAGTTTTGCTAAATTCAGTGAGACACTGCATTTCTTTGGACATTGGTATTTTTTTTATTAAATGAGTGCGACCATTTGCTATAGTGACATTTCCATATGTTCTTTTCTGTTACAGATTCTTAAATATTTTTCTCAATAAGAATAAACATCATTCTGTTCAAAAATTTAAGAAATATAAAAAATCTGTCAGAGAAATAGTTCTCAAAAGAGCAGAATAAACACTCTTTATGCTAGAGAAGAAAATAAACCAAAAAAAGAAAGTTCTCATAGCTGAGAGGGGAAGCAAACAGCAAGGGACAGGAGCAGGAAGAATGTGGGGGGCGGGTGTGGCTGCCCGTGCACATGCGTCTGTGCATTTTATTGCTGTTTCTGGTCCCACCTCTTCCTCAGGAGGGAGGAAACAAGAGGAGCAGGTGAGAAGTGTAGGTGAGGAATTTTTCTGAGAAGTAAATGAAGAAAAACAGTTATATGTAAGTTGGTGGGGAACTACTAAAAGCAAAAACAAACAATAGTTAAAAATAAAACCACAGAAAATCTGGAGGCCTCCATTTCAAAAAAGTTTTGTCTTCCCATCAGTAAGTATAGCAGTAGATTTTTCTTTAAATTTTGAAATCAGTATTGTATTTTTATAGCAGAGAACTAACGTGGGAGTTAGGGTTGTTTCACAGACCAGTGATATACCTATGACTAAAAGGGGCATTTACTGTTTGTTCCCACTTGAGGTTACTTTTAGAGCTAATCTGGAACATTTTGGTTTTCTGTTGGAGATGAAAATCAGGGCTCTCCCAGGGACTCCTTTTACCAATAAAGGAGATTTCAAACAAATGGAAACAGATACAAATTGCTAGTCCTTTATGTCAATTTAAATTTTTAAAAAAACATTTTTTGGTGGTGGGTTTTACTAGTTTACTGGTTATGTTAATTACCTTGGTGTTCTCATCCTTGGACATTGTTTACACAGGTATTGTCTATGCAAGTGTCAGCAATTTTCCTCTCTAAAGGGGGATGATAGGTGGACGGTAGATAAATAGACGATAGATAGATAGATAAATCAAATTTAACTCTATGGGCCACATACGGCCTCTGTCACTGCCACTTCTCATCCCCTTTCTCCTTTGTCCTCTCCTCTTCCTCTTTCTCCTCCTCCTTTTTCTACTACTACCATCCTTCAAAAATGTTGAAATCATTCTTAGCTCCTTGTTTGTATAAATGCAGGCCATGATCCAGATTTGGGCAATGGGTCATAGTTTGCCAAACATTGCCTATACTTATAGTTCTATAGACTGTGTCAAGAAGTGTCTTTCCCATGGCCACTGATGAGGGTGAACATAAAGTGCTATAAGACCTTTGTATTTAAAACCATAAGTGACTGATTATACCTAAAATGCCCAGAGTCTCTCTCCCATTCATTAAAATAGTACAGCACTGAGGAACTGCTTACTTAAGAACATTAAAAGGATATTAACCACAGAACCATGGACTATTATTACTAGAAATGACTTTAAAGATTAATCCGTTTAACGTTGATTTGTTTTAGAAGTTGTTTTATTTTCCAGATGAGGAAACATACTCTGAGAAAAAAAAAAGTGACTATATGTTGACTTCTATAATTCTCTCCTAAGATAATAGGTAGACTTTAGAGCATCAATTTTAAATCAATGCCAGTTATCTTAGTCTAAGATTTCTAAAGTGCTTGCATCTCACTAAAATACTGACTCTGTAGAGATAATTAGTAATAAAGTTAAAAGATAGATGATGGTGTCCAAAGTAGCATCAAATTACATGTTCATATAATACAAATTATAAGTAATATTTTAAGTTTAAACATTTGTTATTTTCCAAGGAACATTTTGTAAAGGGCCTTTTACTCTAATTCTAACTGCAGAAATGTCCTTAACCAGCAAACTGAGTATTCATTTTCAAGACACTTAAGGGTTCTGTCTCAGTCATCTTCTTTTTTTATTTTTTACTTTTCCCCAGTTTCTTGAATAATCCCAACACCTAAACTTTTTATATCTAGCTTCCCAAGTCTCTATTTTTACAACCCTTATTTTTGATTTTTTTATTTCTGTTATAATAATTCATTAGACATCTTTTTCTAGGGCTACCACATGTGCCATAAATATTGTATGCTCAAAATATAACCGATTCTGTCTTACTTTCCCCAAACCTCCCCTCAATGTGTAATACAGTTTCAGTTCTATCCAGTTCCACAAGCCTGAATACGGGGCATCCTGCATAACTTGTCTAACCCCCATTTTATCCCCATGTCCTACCACTTATTGAATTTTGTTGATTCTATCTCTTTTGTATCTTTTATATCCATCTCGTTTCCATTTCTGTCACTAAGTACAGGACCTCATTATCCTGGCTTATACTGGTTCAGTAATCTCCTTGCCAGCAGCCTTGACCCTCTCTAATCCATATCTGACACCACAGCTATAGTAATCTTTTAAAATGCAAATTTAATCATCTTACTTCTTTGTTTAAATCCTTCAAATGGCTTCCCATTTTCTATAGGTTAAAATCAAATGTTTTTGTGCGGCAGACAAGCCCCTGTCATGATCTCATACCCAAACTCATCTCTTCCTTCTGTACTCTCTATAGGAACCCCTACTGAATTGGCAGTTTCCACACAGCCCCACTCTAATTTCTCACGTTCTGTTTCTCTACTTATAAGGTCCTTTACCTCATCATCCACATCTCAAATTCCCACTCACTTTATTATGCATAAGTGGAATAGTGTTTGTGTTCATCAAGTTTCTCTAAATAAACAGGGTTCTTTCTCTCTCTCAGAGTGATGAGAGAGAGAGAGAGAGAGAGAGAGAGAGAGAGAGAGAGAAAAGAGTGAGTGAGAGGATAGATTTATTATAAAGGATAGACTCATGCAATTATGAAGCTGTAAGTTCAAAATTTGCAGGGTGGGCTGGTGATATGGGAGATCCAGGGAGAGCCAATGTTCCAATTCAAAGACCATCAAGTAGGAAGAGTCACTGGCGTAGATGCTGTCCAAAGATAGTCAGCTGGAGAATTCTCTGTTAGTTGAGGAAAGGTCAATCTTTTTGTTTTACTATGGCCTTCATCTGATGGGATGAGGTCCACCCACATTATGGAGATGCATCTGCTTTACTCATGTCCACCAGTTTAAATGTTAACCTTGTCTAAAAATACCCTCACAGAAATACCCAAAATAATGTTGGACCAACTATCTTGGAACCACGTAGCCCAGCCAAACTGACACATAAAACTAACCATCATACTATGATGTAATTCTTCACTCCTCCAGAGAGTTAGTTGATTATCCTCTCATTATGCTGCAAACACATCTACTACATGCCTCTATTTTTATCTATATGTGTCTTTACAATTATTTGGGTCAATCTCTCATACCAGATATAAGATTTATGAGGAAAGAAATCATGATTAATATATGTATATGACAAATTTACATTCATTAATAAATAAATGAGTGAATGGATAAAGCAAAAGAAATATTTAAAAAACAGATATAAAATTTCATATAAATAATTATTTTAATGAAACTAGATTGCACTGGCTAATAACAGTTAGAAAAATAATATTAAGACAAGAAAATGTAGAGCTCTCTATCATTTTCAAAAATATCTTTTATCTCATTTGAATCTCACATTAATTATGGATACAAGTGGTTGTTATTTTTCCCATCTGATGAATGAGGCTTAGAGAAAATATGGATTTGACCAATGTTGCAGAGTTAGCAACTGTCACTGCCAGAACTTCTGGACTCTATCTGTTTAGCACTTTTTCTCCCAGCAGTCAGATTTTAATAAAAGCCTATCCTAGTGTCTTATTTTGTGATTTTTTAAGCTAAGTGTCTTTTACTAGGTTATTAATTTTTAGACTCTCACTGTACACTGTGAACCGATATGCTGTTACTTGGAGCAATATGTTGGAACATGCTACTGCTTGACTCATTTCCAATTTTCAATATCTGTAAAAAATGGAAGTAGTTCAAATAGCTGCAAATTAAAGCACAGTTTAAAACCACTGTATCATATCAAACCTATCTGTGCTTTGGTTTATAAGTGCACGCTGCCTGTGCATGGATAATCCATCACAGCTTAAAATTAGAAAAAGACTTGCAGCAGGTCACTGATTTTTCTGACAACATGACCTTCTAAATACTTCTTAAACTAAATAGATGTGTTTTCCTCTGAATGTTTTCAAATCAAGATACTTTCAGTGGAGGCTCATTTCTGTACTCTGGAAAGCCCATTTGACTCTATGATTTAATTAGACTGGTATTTGCATTTATAAAGCAGAAGTAACCAAGGGCAAGGGCATCTACTCGTACATGTGCCCTAGTTCTATAATGGAGATGTGCACATCTGTCAAGGTTGTTGAAACTGAATCCATGTGTCCTGTAATGTTGGATGGTATTCTGGACACTGCATTAGCTTGCCTGCAGAGCAGTGTTAGATTTCACAGATCCTCAAGGGATAAAAGGAATCTGTACTGAAATGTGGTAGAATTGAATTTGGCCAGTATTTCTCATCTTCCTTTTTGAAATTCATTTTTATTATGTTTATTTTTGGTAAAAACTTTGGGGATAACTATAAATGTAACTGTTCACACATAACCACCCAATATCAAATAACTAGCTAATGTCAAATACCCAGCTATTTAGAAACATGTGAATGACTAACAGAAGATTTGCTCTCCACAAAGGTATTTATAATTGTGTAAATACAGCCTTTTTTCTAGGCTCAATGTCCATATTATCTACAAAACCAAGTTTCTTCTCTTTGTTTATGTGACTAGCATTCCCCAAAATATGCTTCTCAGCATGCATTATTTTATACAACCTCTTCCCAAAATTTGTGTCTCCCCATCCCCGATACTCACAAATTTAAATTTTTATAACATTACGCTAAAGACATAGTGGATAGTATTTTCATAAGGTTTCGTGGGCTTACTATAGGACGAAGGTAATGATCCTATTTTTTTTTTAGCCAGAATCACCATCTTGTTAACTATGAATGGCAAAAAAGAAGGATATTTATTTAGGGTAAAAGATAGGTGACCTGCCTCTAGTGGGGAAGGATTTAAAACTATGTGACTGAAGGAAGGAAGCTTTAGGCTTTTTACTGGGAGCTGTTCCAGGAAGTTATGTGCAGCTGAGAGGGGGAATATATTAGTGGGCTTCTCCATACAGGGGGGTAGTATAAAGATGAGAGATTGGAAATTGAAATGAGGATGGGGTGGGGAACCTGCACAGATGTTGGGAATTGCAGACTTCTTTTTGGCTAATGAGAGAGATATAGAAGCATCTGGCAGCAGGGAGGGTCTACATTTCAGTATAGACAAGAACAGAAGATGAAAGGATATAGTCCATGGAATACATGCACTTTAGTAAAGCATTTGATATAGTGTCCGGTGAAATTGTACTTTAAAGTATTTCTAGTAGGTATAACCATCGAAACAGATGAGAAACACATGTGAAACTACACATAAAGGAGACGGCATCATAGCTAGACATGGTAGGCACATAGGTGCTTGGGGGGACTCTTGAGAGTTCTCTGTGGAATCCGTAAGAGGCTGCCTGGCTCATCACCTTCTCCAGTGACTTGAAACAGGGACTATAGGAGGTTTTCACATAATTCATGGATGATGCTCAGTGGGGAGGCCATGTGTGCACATATAACTCCTACAACGGGACCTAAGAAACTAAGGAATGCGTACGTCAGAGTCCAGAACGTCATGAGAAGTAGGACTTGTGCTTTTTCTATATTCTGAGCAGCAACTGGGTCATCTTTGGGATCTGGCAGTCATTCATGTAGCACAAAGTGTCAGAGTCCATCCTGAATAAAAGACTTATTTTGTTAATTTATCTTGACAAGATAGTAAGAGTTAATAACATCAACTGGAAACTGCTATTTCCTTAATATGAAAAATAAAAAATAAATATAGCTAATATGAATATAAGTGTCACAGAAATGTGAATTCTATATAAATTACAATAGAAATTCATCATTACACTACAGAATATAAAATTTGTTGTATTTTTAAACTATTAGTGTGAAAATTATATTTCTATACTTAGTAACTAGAATAACTTGATTAATCAAAAATAAGCATTCGAATGAACATAATTATAAGTCTTATTACACTAATAATAATTTGAATTGTAAAGATAATTGTAACCTTAATCATTGAAGATATTTTTCTTACAAAGAATAAATGGTATATGCTAATGGATGAGATAGAGTTTTGATAAGATATTTCGATAGCTTTACAAAGCCAGGACAAAGGCCATATGGAAAATCAATGTATCTCTCAGTTTTTAAATCTTGTTATGTTTAAAAGTGATTTTAAAAATCATTTGTCTTATAAAAAGACACAAGTTCTCTTTAGTGGAAAGCAGTGTACATCTGAGCACAATTTATGGCTTTAATTTGAGTGCTAATAAGAAAAAAAAACCTTTATATAAACATAAGGACAATAATTGAAGAAAGAAGTAAATCTAACACAAATTCTGTTCTTTTTTGGCCCTGGAAAAGAAAAGATGCAGAAGTTATCAAGCTTCATGGAAAATGTTAGAAAGGCAGAATACGGCTTTATCTCTAATTTACAGAAAGCTGTCGTGGATGAGACTCGCACTCAACCGAAAGAGCAAAGCAATTGATGGATATTGGCCTAAAGCCCTGGAGCAGTGTATGCACTTTGAAAACATTTTAACTTTAATTCAAAATATTCAAGTTGGTTGAAAGAACCATCTACTCCAAACAGGATGTAAAGTGCTATCAGGAGAATTAGTCATTAATAACAATTAAGGATCAGAGTCAAAATGTAATAAAGTTATATATAGATATTATATTCAGTATATAAAAAGACAAATCTTTTCCAATATTAAGAACTATATTTTCATAGTGATATTTACCTTTTAAAGCAAATAATTGCTATGTCCCCTACCTTTAATAAATGGTTCTTTATTAGTTAACTATGACTTTAGGAAAGCCTGGGATCCCAAACTTTCAGATATACACAGTGAAACACTGGTCTCAACATACCCAAAGTTAGTGTTTTTAGTATTGAACTTACAATGTTAAACCGATACAGGGGAATAAATAGAACCTGCCTAGATACAGTGTATTTAAATTTTGACCGTGGAGGAGAATTTTGTGATTAAAATTAGAGGAATAGACCTTAAAAAAAATCTTTTTTCTTTTAAAAATCCTTTTATTGTGTCTATTTCTTTTATTTATTTTTATCTTTAACATTACTATATTACTATTACTTATTGTTTACTTTATCCTATCCTCCTATTGTTGTTTTATTGCTTCTATCTCTGGATGGAGACTAAGCAAAGCGAACAGGTGGACTTTTGAAGTTCTCTGATAGCGTGATCTGAGCCCAGCCTGAATGCCAGAGCTCCCACTCACTACAGTTTGCACCTGCCTGGATTCTTTCATCCCACCCTTTGGACTTCCACTCTCCAGGAAACTTCCCTGGGTCACGATAGACACACACCCAAAGCCACTCCCTACTGCCTTCTCCTGGTAATGACAAGGTCACATCATTTAATTTGTTTCATGTGATTTTCATTTCCAACTTAATATTAATATTTAATAGTTCATGTGGGGATTCAGGATTTTGAGACTGTGGTAGGAGGAGGAGAGCTCTTGACACAGGAAGAGATAGGATCTTTCTCATGGCTGTTGTATAGTCTAATAACTCTCCTTGAGCCAGCCAGGAAGGACGTCGTCCCCTGCGTGGACACTAGGAAACGGAAGTTCTCTATAATATTCTTCTGCCCTAGTGACATCTGTATGCACTTTTTTCTGAAATCTTTATATCCCCTAGTCTGGAACATTCCATATCCCTATTGCAAATACTCAATTAATTACATTTTAAAAGGAAAATTTTAAATACATTTTAAATGTCTTCATTATCAATTCAAATTTACCATGGGACATTACCCTCACAAAATTATAATCATATCAATATAACATACATGGATAAAATAAAAAATTGTATAATGTAATCCTTACTATATAAAGATAATGTTATTGATGATAAATCAAGGTCATTACCAATGAGACATTAACTGGAAAATGAGAGCACCTGGAAAGTGCAAAGCAAAATGAATAATATAGTCTACTCAGATTCTCCAAATTATATAGCATAATCTACACTTTAATTGCCCTTTGAGACAATACATTATCAGAAAGTGAATGTGTTTAATACTATATTGCATCAATTAGTAAATGATCATATTGCTGACACCATAAAATTTAAGCCTAGAATGTTAATCTGGGAAATAAATTGAATTTTATGTTACCACTTCATTCTTGAAGAAATCCATGTATTGAATAATAACTTAATGTGATTATTTTCTACTTATACAAGACATTTGAATCACAATTGTTAATTGTTTTGGCAATATTCTTTATGATTCTCACAATGTCAAATTATTTTGGAAACATGCTTATTGTAAGATAAAAGAATTTAGTAGAATGAAAAAAACAAAATTGTCTGGAATTTGAGATTCATTGATTTATCCATTAATTCAGTAAATACCTACTGGTATCTACTACATACTCAATGACCATGAAAAGTGTTAGAAATTCAAACACAAATAACACAGAATCCTTACAGCTAATAGTCTAGTCAGCTATGCTGTCTTTTAGCCATGCTCCTTTGCTGGGCATTATATGAAAGGTTGTGTTCCTTGGCCAATTATGGCCATGATTGGATCCCATTGTTTCTCTTTGTTTTTCATTCTCATTCCTCTTTCCTAGAATAGTAAGGTCTCTAGAGTCAGACTTTACTATTCTAATGTCTTGCCTTTGGTTTACCGGAAGTTTGGGCATGAAAGACAACCACTTTTTAACTAACTACGGATCCTCCTGGACAGTAGTTCAAGTTCTCCTTTTAGATGTACTGTACTTTTCCATGCTTCAGACATCCGTGGCAAACTGGATTTTTTTTTTTTTAACAGATGCCAGCCCTGAGAATGCCCTTCCAAATACTGCACTTCTCTAAAGCACTCATTCTTAAGATGCTTGAGCAAGATACAGAAGTCAAACAAGAGAAACAGATATATAAGCAGGAAGTGAAAGTATGCAATGTGGGCTATTATTCAGTAGAAGTCTGCAAAGTGCATTTATGGTATAGAGAGAAGAAATACATCAAATGTTTTAATAAACATATAAACGAAGACTATTTTGCCACATTTTAAAAAACTGTTCTCTGTGTACTCTACCATGATTCTTATTAACTCATTTACTAAGGAAATATTTATTTACCTACTATTACTTTAGGTATGCAACAATGAAGAAGGCCCTGCTCTCACGGAGTTCTCAGTTTAGCAGTGAAAACAACCTTTGACCAGGAATCAACAACATGCCATGTGTCATACAGAAGAAGGGCTGGATACGTGGGATATATATGATAGATACCCTTTACCGTGCCAGGCCTCCAGGAAGAAGTAGAGAATGAACAGTGACTTCACATAGTAATACGCCAATTTTTGAGAACCATAATCCATTTTTATAACCCTGCCTATAATTCACTAGAGAGAAAATGATCAATATGATCCACATATTAATTCTCTTTTAGGACAGGCACTATATTATTGAAAACTAAATATATTTACTGTTTGATTGCATTGATTAATGCATAATAACACATTTGTCTTGCTGATTATCTTCTATTGCTATAAGTGCTTATGGCAACAAAAATCAAATAAACCAAAAAGTCAATGGACAAAAGGGCATTCAGCTCTTTTCATAATGTGTTCCCCAAAGCACTAAAGTGGTAAATAATTTGAAACTATACCACAAGAAATCTATAGATATTTGTTCATTTCATATAAATACATGTGGGAATAAGTAGGTTCATAATTTATTCTGATATCATAATTTTATCAGATATTTATTGCTATCAAGATAATGTATTTTTGCAGCAAAATACTAAATTGTTCAAATTTCACCTTTTGCATTTAACCAGCACTCCACCTATAAATTTGGATAAATCTATCTTCTACTTTTTAAATCATTTACTGTGTATCACAAGCTCTGCCTGCATCAGAGCTTTTTTGGGGGGGGTGCATATCCATCTATTTCATTAGAGGATCCCCTGTTCTGAGTGCTTATTTATTCCTCCCTTAAGTTTCCCACAGGAACCCTAGCACAGCGTCTGTTCTGTAGTCAGTACTTAATATATTTTTGGTGGTTTAAATGGGATGTAATGAGTTTAAGTGAAACATCTATCAAATCAGTCATATTAATAGTTTTGAAATAATAGGTCTCAGAAAACATGCCTGAACACTGAGCAGAAGGTCCACAGTTACATAAACATCCTAACCATGACTATAATTATTTTTCTATAGAACATGGGGACATAAAATTGAAAATCTCTAAATTATTTATTTCAGCTGCTTTTCCCTACTAATCTCTCTATTAGCAGTGGTAACTACAATAATTGTCTGATTTGAAATTTTTTTCCTCCAATTTATGTTATGAAGGGAATAACCTCAGTGGAATGATTAAATACTTAAGAAACAAAAGACCTAGCAAGACCACAGATGATAAGCTCTGAATTATCAAGGTTCTCTTTCTCATTGCCGCTCAATTATAACAGATGGGGATTTTGCTATGTCTAAAAGTGGAGATTAATATCTCAAAGATCTCAATACCAAATAAGCACAGAGAACACACACACAGTCACAAGCAAGGCATTTATGAAAACAGGACTCTTGCTTATGGAAAACATTTTGGTAACTAGCGTGAGTCTATAGGCAGTAGCTTTCCTAGAAGGAATAAGAATTCAAAAAATACCCCAAACAAAAAAGGGACACTAAATGTGATGGAGAGGTCACTGAGCAAAGATCAAAGGAAGTCTGCAGCTGTTCCATCATGGTTGTCCTGGGGTGCCCTTTGATGTCTACATAACTGTTTGGGCTAAAATCAGAGCCCTGTGGAGGAAGAACCACTCCCATTTCTCCCACCTACTTTTACCAGTCCCATCTAGAAGTTGAGAATTGGGTAAATACCCTGATGTTGGCTATTTAAACATAGGAACATTCTTACTTTAGAGGAGATATATAGCAAATGATAAATAGAAAGTGTACATGAGTTAAAGGGTATTTTATGAAACAGCTTTATGGATAAATAATTCACATATCATATAATTCACTCATTTAAAGTATACGATTTAATGATTTTTAGTATATGCACAGATATACACAACCATCATCATAGGCAATTTTAAAATATTTTCATCACTGCAAAGAGAAACCCTGTACCCTTTAGCTATTGCTCCCCTATTTCTCACCACACCTTCTCCCCAGCCCTAATCTACTTTCTGTCTCTATAGATTTGCCTATTTTGGACATTTCACATAAATCGAAGCATATAGTATGTGTTCCTCTATGCCTGGCTTCTTAACATAATGTTGTTTTTTTCTAAGTTATTATTTTTTTTTAAATCCCTTCATGCTAGTGAGGTTCTCACTATTTTATGAGTAAGAACCTCAGACTTTCAGTGATGGATCTGGAGATTCTTTCAAGTTGCATGTGTAGTATCTTGTTACCATAAAAAGATCTAACCCTTATTTGCACATCTTTAGATGTGTTCCTAGAAGTTATGAGGTTAATGTTGAAGCAAATAAATTAAATATGTTAACCACCATCAGTGATACATATTACCATGTTTTGTCTCACTAAGGTTTTTTTTTTTTTTTATTTTGTTAAGCCCACCAATTATTTCATCTAGATGTATTTCTTTTGGTCATGGTCCCTGAAATATAAAAGGTTTAATTGTGAGAGTAAAAGAGTACCTACGTGTGTTCAGGGATATAAACATAAATTAGAAGTCCCCTATTCTTACATCCCAGTTGAGTGCACAATTCCTAAATCTTTCACTATGGCAACAGTGCTGGCTGTTTTACTCAGGCCAAAATGACGCAAATCTGGTATCCACTGGCATATGTTCATAGCCAAAATGAAATTGAAAGTAATTATTGAATAACTAAACAAACCCCTCTCTCACAATTCCTTTAACTATTTGGCTAATAGGTTTTCTGTCTGAAACATCCCAATAAATTACAGCACTTCACACTTCAGTCTGACTATGGAGACTTGCCAATTCAATGACATTAGTCTGTCCTCTGTGCATGCAAATATCTCCATAGCAAGGAATGTGCTTTCTTAAGAATGACTGTTCCAGGTACCTTACTTAGAACATACATAGATAATCCAAACAACCGCATTGCAACGTGAGCCTGTTTTACTTCTGTTTAAAAGTCAGAGAGACTTAGCACCAAGCAACTAACCTGTTTCCTCAACTGGGAAATTTCACTTAATCTCTGTGACATGAACAAAAAATAGTATATAGAAAGTATCTCATTAATGGGAGCAATGAAGACCTACAATGTAGATCATATAGGAAAAGACTAATCCACATGACCAAGTTTGTAGTTTATTCTGATACTCACTGTATATGCATATATATAGTACTAGCAAAGTCTGGCTGACAAGATAGATAACACACTGACTGATAGAAGACAAAAACGGTACTTGCTTTTTGATTGAAAACTCTGAAGATAAAAAAATAAATATTTTACTTATGGCTCTTTTTCATCTTTATTCCAATTCAAGAGTACTTCATCTGTTAATTTCTGAATTATAAATATCCATTTTTGTAACATAATTTATGGAAAGAATTTGTTTCTGGAATAAAAAAAATAGAAGTTTCATTTAGCTGGGATTTTGTCTTATTTTGTTTCATCAGTAAAAAAGCAATAAACTGTAAAGTTAAACACTTTGGGTTTCTTAAAAGCTTTTGATGCACTCTATTTCTTTTCAAGGTCTTATTTTGAGAAGTTATTTTAGGGATAGGAAAATAATAACAATTGTGGCAACTACAAAATGGAAAAGGAAAAAGAGTAATGTATCGTACACACAGTATCAGGCCCAGTTTATGCAAGTAAGATTTGTATAAAATATTTCTGCAAAGCCAATCACACCATGCAAAAGTACCTACCAGGGAATCAGCAGAGGGGATTTAGGGATCAAGGGCATATTTCATAACTGTGAGATCCACCATAAGCAATGTCTGTCACTTTTGCTCTTGGTTTCAAGGGGATCCTTGGCACAGAGTTAACCCTGGAGATGATATTGTGGTGGTCACATAATAAACACTGTGGCCCATGGGTTCAGTAACTCACTTGGGAACTAACTGGGTGACCGTGTCCATGGTGTTTTCTTTTCCTGTCCACTTAATCTGTCCCTGCAGGGATGGAGGAATAGGACATTGAGGATGAATTCATGGGAAAAGTTCGGAGAGGCGTGAAGAGCAAAGAGGCAAAGCAGCATTGCAGTTCAGGGATGAAAAACTTCCCCAGCTGTCAGTTTGGACACCAAACACTAATTTTAAAGCAAAAAGATAAGCCTTTGCAAATCATGTGCTCTCCCTAAGTGAATTTGTTAAGAAGTTCTAGCTCCATTTGTGCAAAAAGAGGCAAAATTTATGTTCATTATTTATTTCTAATAAGAAGAAAAATTTGCAAAATTGATGCGCTATGGCTACTCTTCCACTGTTACGTAGTTATTTTGATCCTGTCACTCTTAGGCATGAGTTTCTCCACATCTAGTATGAATATTGGTTCTTATATGCTATTTGTCTGTTGTTTAAAATTATGTAGCATAATAATGGTTTAACCTTAGTTTCTTTCTTTTTCCTTTTTTTT